>APFE030881621.1:5533-15690 GCA_000404065.3 Pinus taeda | reverse complement strand
ATAGGCCTTCGAGCCTCATTGTAACATATTTCAGAGGCATGTAGCGACCACATCTCTTCTCAGAGATAAGCTACCATCGCCCTAGCTGGTTTATTTCTATTTATGGTTGTAAGCATATTTCAGTATTTTCCATTAATGAAATGAAGTATTATTTCCGTTGCATCTTTGTGTATATGGTTATCTCTGTATTTTGTTGCATTCCTGTTTAAATCCGGATCAGTGTAACAGGGCTCCCTTGTATCTCATTGTCCATATTTGCATGCAGTCGACAACAATATGCAAGTTTGACAAGATACGTGCTCTCCTAGCATAGTGTTGTTGCCAACCGTTGAGATGGACAACTGCCTTATGCAAGGTACCAAATCTGGAATAAAATATTCGCATGACTGTCTCAAGGGACAATACTTCATCCAGTATCGCCTTCTTCAACTCTACTTTGGCAGATGTTGTAACCTGTTCTCCTCCCTACTTGGTCATTTGTAACTCCTTAGCCATTTGCTCGTTCTCTGCTATCAAGAAGTGAACACTAGAGCCAGTGGCTTCAGCATATGCTCTGGTAGCATCATCCAATGCTTCTGGATTCTTGTGCACATCAGATATGATCACTCATTCCTCAAACTGCACAGGAGATGTGTGGACATTCGGAGTAGACACTTTACGCAATTGCACAACTCTATGTTGTGACTCGTCGAATGATATGTTGTGCATCTCTTCTTCCATATTGTCTCCAAGGATCGCAGTATCTCCTTAGTCGCTTAGGACTTTCTCTACTTCCGGATGCAGTGAAGCTGGTGGGTCGACCTCTTGGTGGTAAGGCATGAGGTCAATGCCTTACTCTAACTCTGGCTACTCAATCTCCGTATCCATCTACTCAAGTAATCATTCAATCTCTTGAGTGAAGTCCTACTCGTGCAGATGTTGACCCTATCTGCTTTGTGTCAGCTGCTTGAATGAGTCGAAAGCCCGTATGGGCGCAGTTTCATCAATCTGTGCATGTTGCACCCCCCGCTGTGTCTGTCCCTAGTGCGCTTCCTTCTCCTGTCTATTCATCTCCTATTCTTTCTGGAGTTACTCCTTCAACTCTTGCAACTCCTTCACTGTTTCCTCCATCCTTTGTTTATCTCTATGCCTTTGCGAGGTCCTCTTGTCACACTATTGCATCTTTGCCTCTATCTCCAAAGCTACTTTCTCCCCAAGTGGTTCTGCTCTGAAATTGTAGCTTTCTTCTGCCTCTGTGTCATCAACAATATTTATCTTGCCTTTGTCATGCGTAGGTATGTTACCCTCTACTGCTGGTGCTTGCCTAGATGCTGCTTCGTTAACCATTCCACAACGATGTCGACCAGTTCATTGGGCCTGGAGAAGCTATGAAAATATCTCCATGGGTCTTCCTCAGCCTAATGACACGCCCCATGGATCCAATAAAATTACACTCTCGCGCAGTGATCCTTTACAAAAAAATGCGGGTTGTGCAGATTGAAGCTTCTAGTGCCGAAAATAAATCTTTTGAACTCTTCTTGCTCGGCATCGGCATGCTTGAGATTTTGTATCTCGTACAACCTAATCCACAACGGAAGAGTGGGCCAGGGTGCATTCTTCTTCTGATGTAGTCTAGCTGACATTCATGTCGAGATGTGGTACGACACTTCTTGCATGACGAGCTTGTCCATGGAAAACTTCGGTAAAACATGTGGAGGCTTCTTCATGCTATACATTCGTATGAAGTTGCCAAAAGATGAGGCATACCAATTCTCTACGTCGATCAGTGCCTCCATTACTGCCTTTGACATGCAAGGTGGATCCTTCTCAAATATCATCTTGTACACTGGGGTGCCAAAATGGTCTAACAACTGTGTGATAACTCCGCAGAAGCTATTCAGAAAAAAATTTGCAATAAGTGTTATAGAGGTTTCCACTGATGTCCATGCCCACTTCAAGCCCAAGAACTTCTGACGGGCACAGATTGCATCCAAGATGTATGTGGACATGTAGATCTCTGCTTGTTGACCTTTGGGCGGCTACCGAGCTCTTCTTACCTGTTCCTTTAGCCTGTGAGACAACATGTCGAACCAGTTACATGCTTTTCCTTCACTAGCCAGTTGGTCAAACATGATCACCCAACTTTGCGAGAAGGTCTCCATGCTCTCTTGGACGTATCAAGACATGCAAAAATGACCAAGTACTAATATGCCTTACGCAGTATCTTCATCTTGTAAATTTGGTTGGGTGTCATCCTCAACTTGGCTGGCACCTTCACCCATCTCTTCAAGATATCCCTGGAGTTTGCACTGCTACTAGGTATGCTAAAGAGTGTTTTCATCGTGATCACTGGCTTCAACAAGTGGTACATCTATTGATAGTCCTATGCCTTGATGGTAGCAATCTTTGCCCCGCTGACAATGCTTAACACCATCATCTCGAGATCAATGTGTGAGACGATCAAATGTATCATGTCCGTGCATGGAAAAGTGGGATACCTACATGCAATTTGGTACAGACTCAACTTTTGAATGTTCACATAGACCCTGTGGTCTTCAAGATCATCCTCAAATGTGCCTTAGCATGTATCATTGATATCCTGCCATTTCATCTTGATGTATTTGTCTACAATCAACTTGGTGTCTTCGTAAATCAGCAAACTCATAGACACTTTCTCAACTGCTTCTCCAGTTGCGCTTCCGTCGGTGTTCTTTCACCCTGCTCTCTTGGAGGCCATTGAACTTGAACTGTTGAGAAAAGGACGAACACCTACTATACCTGGGGACATGGCGACATGGATGGCAAGAAATCTACAGTTGAAAATGAAGCAAACTTGAGGACTGATATGCAACATACCCAGGAAACTGATGGCAAGGATTGCGCAATTTTCACCGGGAGGCCAGGAGACTAGCTACCCAAAATGCGCAAACGACGGTTTGGACTATCAGGAGGTTGGTTGACTGTTGCAATTATGCAATGCGCAATCCAAACTAACTTATTGGGTGTTGAGATTGTGCAATGCACAATTTCAGTTAGCAAGACCTACAAGCCCGGGGACTGCATTGTGCAATTTTCCGGGCCAGCAGACATTGCCTCTCAGAATTGCGCAAAGCAAGCCTGGAGGATAGTGTCTAGCTAGTTTTTCACATTTTATAGGAGGAAGACAGAGCCTTCCCTCCCAGAATTGAGAATGTTTTCTAGGCAAGGCAGGGCCCGGGCCAAGGTTGCCCAGACCCACCAACAAGCCACTGAAAACATATGAAGACCTGAATGCATGGCGAAAGTGAGTGTAGGCAAGAGTGAATGATAATGCATGCAAATAGTGAATGAAATTTTAGAAAATGAGACCAAGTTGGCGACCGTCCGTGCAAAATATTGTCATGCATGCAACAACAGTGATATGCATACTAAAATTGAAACAATGCTTATACAGGCTAACATGCATGAAAACGACAAGTGTTCATAGGAATCAAGCAGACATCACTCACACAAGCCAAAACACAAAAAGCGACAAAAATGCTGCAAAAGACAAGTAAAGCGGACTTACCCAGAAATATTTGAGTTGGATGTGTTAAAGACTCCTAGATGTGTTGTGGGATGTCAGAGCTCCAAGATCGATGTGAAGAATGAGCTCTGAGGCATCGAATAAATAAGTTTGAGGCTCATGACGCGCATGCCAAAAATCTAGGAAAACGCGACACTTAGAGGAAAGTTTCTAAAACGATCTTTTCATGTAACCTCCATCTGCTAAAAATAGATCCCTAAAATTTAGGGATGTTTTTTTCATGTTTCTTTTTTCTATTTCGGGAAAAGCATCCCATGCATGCAAATCAAGTTTGTTGGGTCTTGGGTGGAACTAGTCAACCTGAAGGCACATGCAACAACCTACAAGACTGAGAGAGGGATTTGCACAATTTCTGAGTTGAGCTAGGCTCGCTGTCTCAGAGGGATTGCACAATTTCTGGGGTCAGCAAGTGACTGCTGCCCAGAATTGCGCAATTTCTGGGCTGAGCTGCAGTGTTGGGCCAGAGTATGCAGTTTTCTGAAGGAATCATGTGTGACTGCATTGCACAATTTCTGAGCCCAGTGAGCTTCCCAACAGATTTGCGCAATTTCTGGAGAGAAGGCTGGTTCCCCTCCAGAATTGCACAATTTTCTTAGAGAGTTTCTCAGCCAACAACTAGCTTAAGCCTGGAAAGGAAACCTGTGAAAGGAGTGAAGCAAACTGACATGCATAGGCTGGCAAGCCACTGAAAAACCAATGAAGCCTATGTACTTGACAGTGCAAGACATGCTGCTAAGGATGGTTGGTAGGAAGTCTCCAAAGCCAAGCTAAGGCAAAACTTTTGGAGGGTGGTTGTAGCTACCACAACATTTCCAAAATGCTTGTGCCACAACCAAATTTCATTTGATTGACTCATGTAACATCTTTCTTCTTGAATTTCATTGAAAATGTATACATTATTTGTTGTTCTTACTCCTTTTTCTACTATTTTTCCTGTGGATGACTTCCTTATCTCACAGTCTTTTGCATGAAAAATGAGATCATGTCCTTGATCACATATTTCGCTGATACTCAAAATATTATGCTTGAGCCCTTCAACATATAGTGCCTTTTGTGATTTTCCCTTGCCAGATGAGACTCACTGTGCCTTTTCCAAAATATTTAGCATATCCATTGTCTCCAAAACTAACATTTCCATCCTTTTTTGTGCTTAGTTAGATGATTTTTTTTTGGTCACCTGTCATGTGCCTAGAAAATCCACTATCTAGAAACCATATATTTTCCTTTTTTTGAGCTTACAAGGCTAGGTCACACTTCTCAGAGGCAGATTCTTTAGTATTCTTTCTCCATATTCTTTCTTTTGGCTTTAATGGATAAATTTTTGCTTCATGACATAGATTTTTGCATTTGCTACATTCTAAACTATATTTTGAAAGAGGGGCAAAAGAATTATAAGTATTTACTTGATTTTGTCTCTTGATGTCAAAAATTATTTTTTGATGATTATTCCTATATGCCTTGCAATGTTTTTCATGATGACCAAATTTTTTACGATGGAAACAACTGTCAAGCAAAATAGTTTCATACTTGTTGGTGTAGTCTTGCCTTGATGGGATATTCCTTTCGTGGAGGGACAACTTCTCGATTCTTGAGTGAACTTTATTTCCTAGAGAGTTATTGAGATGAGATCCTTTAATGACATCATAGAAACTTCTAGGATTTTCTTCATGATGACCATTGGTGTCTCCTTGAGAATGGGAGGATTCTCCTGTATAGCAAAGCCCATATTTGTCATGTGGTGGCCTTTTGAATTTGAGTATGATGTACAAGGTTTGGGAACTCTTCAAGTTCATGTTGGCCTTGTCCAACTCTCTTTTTAGGTATACCACTTATGCCTCAAATTTTCCACAAATATCTTCCTCTTCTTTTTTTTATTTCTCAATACTTATATTCTTTTAGCTTCTTCCTTCTCAATTTTGAGAGAGATTATTTCCTAAGATAACTTAATATTATTTTTCGTTAGTCTCTTATTTTATTCTATTGCACTAATTAGTATTTCTTCCATATTTCCTTCTACTTCATATGGAATTCCTTCTTCTTCTTTTGGATTATTTTTTTAATGTGTGGAGGCCATGAACGATACTTCATTACTTCCACCATATTCTTCTTCATCATCAAAGTCAACACTTTCTTTCTTGGAGAAGAAATTATTTTTGTTTGAGCCTTTCCTCTTGAAGGTTCTTCTCTCTCATTCATCCTTATCATCACTGTCTTCTTTAAAAGGAAATTTTGCTACATAATGTCCTATTTCACCACATCTAAAACAAATTAGAGGTAACTTACCTTTGAGTTTGGATCCTTTCTTCAGCTTCCTAACAAATTGTGTCATTTCTATATTAGAATCATCGTTGTTGCAATCACAATTATTTCCCTTTCTTGATGACTTGGATGCCTTGAATGCAACTTCCTTGTGAGTTGAATTTCTTGACCTCATCTTCTATGAAGTGAGAATTCCATGCAGTTCATCCATTGATAAAGAGTCCAAATTTTTTTGTTCTTCTATGACACAAACCTTGGCATCAAAACAATCTGGAAGGGATCACAAGACATTTTGGATAATCAACTTTTCTTTGAATTTTTCACCTAGTCCTCTAAGAGAGTTGACTACCTCACTTACTCAAAGAAAGTAAGAAATGATATCTTCTTCATCATTCATCTTAGGACTTTCAGATTGGCTACTAAAGGTTTGAGTCTTTGCCTTTTTGAACTTGTCATCTCCTTCATAAATATTGACGAGCTTGTCCCACATATCTTTATCTATTTCAATACCCATAACTTTCATGAATTCTAAATTTGACAAACCACTCACTATATAATATAACACCTTATCATTTACCATATATGGTCTCTTCTCATCCTAGTCTCTTGCTAGAGGTGATGGGATTTCATACCCTTGGACTTCGTTACCCTTGTTTCCATTGCCATTTCGCTGGCCCATTCCTTCAATGTTTCAAGACAAATCCTGCACTGCCTTCAATAGGAGTTGGGAAAAATCCTTCTCATCCTCCCTTTTCTCTCCTTCGTTATCCCCCATGTTGGTTTCCTCTACATTTGGTTCTATAATCATAGGATCAGGGGTGATCTCTAACTGTTGTTCTTTGCTCCTGTACCTCTGCCTCTGGTATATTACATTCTTCCTATCCTTCAGTGTCATAAACTGCGTTGCTCCCATAGGTTGTGCCAAGTCAATGAGCTCTAATACCACTATAATATCCCTAACAGAAAATTAATGTTAAATATTCAAAACAAAATAGACAAACACATCATAAAACCAGAATAAATGATCAGACCATGAAATTGCTTCCAAAGCAACGTTGTATACTCATTTTATTAATGGAAAGAGGTGTAAAATCAAGGTACTGGAATGAGTCCACATTGGCTTGCTCTTAGCAAGCTAGAAAAATCCCATAATGATCCTTGCATCGCCCTCCTCCAAGCTCTGTCAATTCAGCCCAAGTGTTGCGATGGAATTCCCTAGAAATGGTGTTGTTGCCTGAAATGAAATGCTGCTATATCCCCCTCTACTGCTCAGAAAATTCTGGCAATTTAATTCTGGCCTCTACTCAAGAAGCCCAGAATAACTCACGGAGAGTTTGGCCAAAGCTTGACCCCAAAATTTTGACCCCCTTGGGCTTGGCTAGCTCTCTTGTTGGGTAATTCAACCTTCTTGAGAATTTTTCTGCTGAATGCCCGAAAAAGCTTGCAAACCTTGTTAGAAGGCTTCCCAATTCTTCCCATCGAATTTCCTCCTCGAACCCCCCTAACTCCACAAACTCCCGGAGTACCTCTAGCAATGACTGCGTAGTCCCTGCGCTGCTATGGTTCGCCCTGCTACTGTAGATCAATTTCCTTCTGCTAGTACAAATTGGGATGATGAAGAACTCCCTCTTAGGGCTACACTCAAATTCCACCGAAGCAAAGGGCTAGGATTTCCACTCGAAAACACACAGTGTGCTGAACAACACATGCAGATTTGGCTCACTGCTCAAGCGTGCTCTTGTCAAAGATAAATTCTGAAAATGATAGATGTATCCAAAATGACAGCCCCTCCTCCTTTTAATCGACATCAAGTTTCCCTTACCTTTTTCGCACCAATGAGAGCCTACTCTCCATGTGGGACGAAAATCCCTGTGGCGGCCCCCACATTCCACCAAAGCCGCAATCTTTCCTTGAACACTATAGTTAGGGTCCTCCTCATGCCAAAAATAAAATGTGGGTTCCCTAGGCCCACTTTCCCTAAGTGAAACAATGAAATACGCCAAAACTGAGCAAAATTCAACACTAAGTAGGAATATCATACTATATGGCATCTTTTTTTGGTCAGCAACCAATCTCAATTATGGGGTATGTATGAAATGTTTTACCTCAAGATTTCAAATGGTGCATTCCTATTTTAGTCATTGATTCCTAAGAACACATCCCAATTAGAAGATTCATCGAGGAGATTAAAAGAGCTGAGAATCAACTGTCAAGTTGGGGGCACATGTCAAAATTTTTGTCCAAAGATTTTATGTGGTACATGCATGTTTTAATTGTTGAATTTCTAGAGAACGATAGCATAAGGTCTTGTACTCTGATGTTGAGATGGTGTCTTATCATTGGAAGGTTGACTTCACTTGGGTCAATTGAACCTTGTACATAATTAGGAGTTGTACATAAATAAGCTCACCAGGTGAGAATTTAATTTCTAGTTTCTAGAAGTGATAGTTTTGCATTTTAGTATTATGAGGAAAGGACTCCTAGCAAATAAAGTTCCATGGAGATTTTCTGGTTTAATAGTTTCAATATATTTTTTACTCCATGCCCAATGGTGAAGGATACTAGTCTGCATGTTCTCAACACCTTGTCGGCAAGGCACTGTCCCCAATTGGAGGCAATGTTATCACTTACTACAAAAGTGTTCTAATGGTGCAAAATGATTTCAAAAGAATGCAAAAGAGTTGAGGATCTTGTAGTCATTTTCGAAGAAGCAGAAGGACTCAAAGCATACATTGGACCCTTAGCATTCGAAAGTGCTCAGAACAAGCTTTCCAACAATATGTGGAAGTCTAAAAATGGACTCCTGGATCAAAAGATATGGTATGCTAAAGTTCAAGAGTTGAAGCCTTAAGAAGGAATATCAAAGGTTTGGTATATCGGAAATCACATATCAGAGGTTCAGGCATATCGGCGATCAACGTATCAGACCATCAGGGATATCAACGATCGCACATAAGAGTAACAAAATATTGGAGATCGCATGCAGACCAGCGCATTGCATATTGGTGATCGCAGCGTCAGGCATATCAATCAATGCAACGATCAAAACATCAATCATATCAACGGTCGCAATGTCGTGGGTCCAATACATCGGAGCTTGGAGGAGATCGGTGCATCACAATACCACAACAGCGGAACATCGACAATCGAAGAATTGGAACTTTTGAAGGTGACAACCTCTTAAAAGTTGTGAAATGGGTAATGTGTCGATAGTGTAAAAACAGTCGGGGAACACCGATAAAGATTAGCAAAGGATTTCATCGCAAAACTAAAGGTGGACAGGACCTTTTCTCTCTCATCTAGCAAGACATGTGGCACCATATGATTGGCTCTGATAAAGACACATGGCAACATATGATTTGTTCCGATAAAGTTATAGTGGCATCTAACATCAGCATGGCATGGTGGTATAGAAGTACATGTGGCAATCAGTTTTGGCGTTTTGAGAGGGCCTAAGGGGGAAAATATGGGTGACACGTGTCACCACTCATGAGGTGCCACATGGAAGTGATGATGTCATATTGGGAGTCATGGAATTGAAATATCACAACTCCCATGTTATTTCCTCGATTGGAAACCTCTGATGAGAGGGGTTCTGATATTTGGCTAGTGCCTGGTCTAGAGAAACTTAAAGAACCTTAGGCACTAAGCACTTAAGAAAGGAACAATTTACCCCGGGCAGGAACAAAATGCCCTAGCACCTTAAGACTAAGCCTTCGGTCATGACCCTCGGTCCCATGGAGGAAAATAGAAAGGGGCTAAACAAAAGGAACCAAGGACATCGAAACTTGGTATTTTCGTAATGTCTTTAAGAATAAAAGTCCCTGTTGACCGCTGCGTGTCAACTACCCATAGCAGTACACCCCCTTTTCTTCACAAAAAAGGGACAGTGCTTGATCGACATGTTTGTGCCATTCGACAGTCATTGTCAACCTTGATCATATTAAATTGTAAACCCAGTCTGCATTTTGAACTGTAAATAATCTTAGCAGATCTGAGTCATGTATGTAAATTGCCTAGGTGGACCTAATTTTCTAGTGATAATCTGTATTCCGGAAGGTTTTTCGTCTCACCAATCCATGATCGGCAGAGTTTTCCTTCAACCTGACCCCAAAGCCCGAATAAATTTTGTCATTAGAGTTTTAAGAGAATCCTAGTGTGTTAATCAGTTAGATTATGTTTGGTCGCAGAACTGGGTGGTCTATGAGGGTCTATGTCAAAGGGCTTTTCCCCCTTGCAGATGTAAAAATTGTAGAATTCATGATGTAAAGTGTCTTGAGGGTTAGGAAATGTTTTAATCCCCTCATGGGTCTTAAGTCCTAGGTCCTAGGGAAATTTTTCCAAAGGTTGAGTT
>APFE030881616.1:15348-50559 GCA_000404065.3 Pinus taeda | reverse complement strand
TATTGTAACATTGAAAGGAACATAATGAAAAATCAAGCTGGTAGTCCCGGTTTTGGGATCCAGTGGGAAATCTCTGTGTATATGTGTTTTATGTGTCATGCTCTCGCATTTTTATTTTTCCTGTGATTTAGAATTCGTATGTAGGTAATTTCTGTATGGGGTTAAAACCTACAACAACGCCACCGCATAAGAACATTTGAGAAACAAATGATCAGTGTCTTCTGGTCCCCTCATGCGCAAAAGACATATGCCAAGACCAGTATATCCTCATCGCTACAAGTTGTTCCAAGTCATAATATGATCATGTACAACCAACCAACTAAAACATTTGATTTTTCTTGGAAGCTCCCATCTCCATACAACCTAGAACCATTGTGGAAGTTGAAATGCCTCTCATTCCTAGGCAGCTTGTGATATATATCTTTGACCATCGGAAGACCCTTTTTTAAAATGTCTCCCCAGGCCATTATGTCCTCTTGTTCATTAAGTGCGATGGCTGCAGAGTGAAGTTGCGCTATATATTTCTACCATTTATAAACATATATATTTGGCATCCCTATATCCTCTGCCCTGCTCCAAGATTGATAGTTGATGTTATTTATATGATGATGAAAGATATGATGGAGGAAGTATATACCTTTATCATGGATATAGTTAAGTATTTGACAGATAAAAAGTGATTCCTTATCATACCCTTGATAGCATCTAAACCGATCTTTATCTTAGTATCATCACCAACCTCCCATTAAATAAATCCCATAAGCCATTATAATATTTTCAACATGCTTCAACTAATGTAAGATGACCAACAATGAAGATTCTCTAAATTTTTCTTTAATATGCATTTACCAAGGGCACATACCATTTTGTTAAAAAAACTATAACAACGCTTTTGTATAGCGCTCATCATGGCTTCCAATGTATTGTATAAGTCTGGTGCCATGCTTTCTTTGCACCATCATGATAGTTGTAACATGCGTTGGCCATTGGGCTTATCATGCTTTTGGTGATTGTCATCAAAGAGTCCAATGTCCTTTCCCTTCGCTATCACATCACATCATTTCTCATTAGTTTTCGATGCCTTTGTGAATGTATATGTCGATGGCTCTCATTTGTTGCGACAAGTCACTTTTAAGGAAGCTTCAAAGTATGCGACAACCTTGTATTGTGGGCCTTATAAAGCATCTTACCTTGGTATCCTCTTAAATATATATTAAAAGAACACTTTTCTTTAGTGCTAACGCTAATTTTTGGTCCCCAACGCATTTTTTATAATGGGTTGACATTGATATCAATTAGTAAAAGGCCTCATCTAATATTTTGAATTTTTACATGGATTTCGCACATATGGGAGGTAGGAGCTTTAAATTGCACCCAAATGAGAATTTCAAGTGTGTTTCTTTTCACTTGCCATAGCACAATATAGTAATAGGTTAGTTAAGTGAGCATATATAATAATGTTGTTTTATAATTCAAAAGAAACAAAATCCTAGGACACATAATAAATATTTATAAAGCACACATATGTTTCAAGCAACATGTAAATGTGCCCAATTCCCCCTTCAAAGTTGCGATATACCTCACACTTAGTGGCATTTTGAGGGTTTAGTCTTACATGCATAAACAAAACTTCATTTTGGAAAATTTAATGCTTACACACGTGAGTATTTAAAGGGATGATGAAATGATCAATGTTGCTGAAAACACCATTAAAAGTTGATGGGGTATGAGCTAGGTAATGCCAGTGAAAATGGTTTAGCCCTTTGCTCTTAGTCAGGAAAGTTTAGGGTTTTAGGATGTATGAGCAAGACAATGACCTCCCAAACCCTAATGCATTTGAAGTCATGTGAACATGGTGAAGCAAAGTGAGCATGTGAAACATGAGCATCGATAGGGTCAAATGACATCAAGGTCATTGAGAGAGTTGACCAATTAGAAAAATGAACAAACCCTTGAGATCTTAGATAAGTAGAGGGGGACCCAAAATTTTGGATATGCCAAAAAACATTGGGTGTTGTTGTAGCGGCTAGAACAATTGGCGAACCACTAGTAGAATCCAACATCTTTGTTTATCTCCCTACAAAAGATCTAATCTTGTGAATGATGTAAGGAAGTATTGAACTGGGTACTATGGGTATTCCTTAAATTACTTGAACTTTTACATATATGCCCTGACTCTTCCTCCTTAGCTTGGTATTTTCACTCATTACACACTAAACCAAGAGCTCACATGTGTTAGTATTCAATGATGATGCAAGGAACATGACAAAGAGGTTATTGTATTTAGAAATTTAAAGTGTGTTTCTGGTGTTGCTCTGCTACCAGTAGGCCTATATAGTACCCTGATAGAGTCGCTTCAAGAAATCACAAAATTTTCTTCGTTGCCAACATGCATGTTCAACACCCCGATGAAGTCATTTACATCACCTCTTTGCCTAGGAAGCCTTTTCTTGATCCTTTACCCTAATTAATTTGATATTCTTTTGCATGCACATTGGAATCATATATCAGGCTCTTATTTCGCCAGGGAAAATGAGGGATGCCAACTTATTTTGTGGGAAAGAGAGTTTGTTCATTGTTTTCAGAAATTAAATGATCTTCTGACTTGGGTTTTCCCTCATTCCCTGCTTCGAAATCATATCTCCAACTCACATATGGATAATGAAAACATACTAGCATATTCAGAACCAATCCAGAGACAAGATTTAGGTTGTAGATGTAGTCCATATGAATTGATTAGGGTTCCCCACAAGCACCTATTCATATTTTCCTTTTTATTGAGATAGACTAATAGGAAATATGTTAAGGACGTAATTTTGATGATTAGACATATGAGAGGCTACCTCTTCGAGTAGCCATTACAACCACACACTACCATTAGGGTTAGGTTTCAACATTAAGGAAAAGTGACTAGAGAAGCATCTTCTAGGGTTTCGAAAAGCGTAAAGAGGCGTATAGTGAGCTCATCACAACTTATAAGGTTTGTAGAGAGAATTAATAGAACCAGGCTTGGATGAACATGTGAAAGCTCGTGCAATATAGAGGACAAATGAAATGACAGGGAATCAAAGGTAATGAAAGGAGTAGATAGTGTTTAACTTTAGACAAATGCATGATGTAATGTAACAGACAAAACTATAGGAAAAAAAAATGTAGTGTGAATGTGGTGTAATGCAGGGAAAAATAAGCTAATTGTAATAAAAGATCCATGTAATGCATATGCAAAGATTTTGTAACTGCAATGCAGCGAAGAGCAGTGCAGGAATATGAATGAGATAAAAAAGGATAATGAGATGTAGGAGACTAATCCAACTACAAAAAAGACAATGCAATGAAAATTATAAACCATTAATTAACCTAAACCTAAAACCCTAGCAAGCCAATACTAATAAGAAAACCTTAAACTAGCCTAAACCTAAAACCTTAATTTAACCAAAGAGGAGAATGTCTCATGTGAAATCAAACTTCCAAGGCACTGCAATGGAAAAGTTGTGAATGATTAGAACCAATATGAATAATTGTGAAAAAACAAAAATGTTTACTTGTAAATCATGGACAAGAGCAAGAAGGTCACATCCCTTGGCATGAAATCGTGCCAAAAAATTTTGTTCCAACCAAGCTGCAATTCCATCCTAGTACATAGAATGAAAAGCTTGGAAACCCTGAGTATATCTCCATGATATGCATTAACTTTTCTTTAACCATAAATCCAACATAAGAGAAAAGAGATGTTGCCTGCTTGCAATGACATTTGCGAGATAAGACTCTTCCAACTCGTGAGAAACTCTATCATGAAATTCAAAATGATCAACATGGAGAGCTTGAAAATTTTCCAAAGATGGGTATCCATTAGGTGCAACTGATACATGAGAGGACTCTAGCACAAAAACTATAATTTCAGAAACTCTAGTTTGGGCTAGTTCATGGATTGTGTCAAGGACGTGAGAACCTGACACAACCATTGGCAAGAGCTGAAGTGCCTCATCATCCTAACAAACCTATGAACCCTCAAAAGGTAGATTATTGGACATCATTGTCTTTGTAAGATCAATAAATGAATGCACATGGTCATCATCAATTATGACAAGAAAATCATCAATGAATATATTGTTGGTTAGATCAGATGTTCTAGTATTGACACACTGGTTGTTCAACAAGTAGGATTATACCATACGAATCTCATGGGAGAGGTGAGTCATGTGATTCCTTTTCATGCACACAGTATAATGTAAGACAACATTAGCTGGTACCTGATTACTAACTACACTAGCTAGCTGGCGAAAATCAAAAGGATTCAAAACAATGGCCAATGTACAATCTTTAGTAAAAAAATAAGAGTACAAGGAGTGATGCATCTTAGAGTCTTTCAAAAATGATATTTTATCAGGTGAGATGGTGCTGAGAGGGGAATCATGTGAGGAAACTCTGATTTGACCTAGCTCAGGGATCTCGGTAGGAACATGAGAACCTAACATAACCATTAGTGTAAGATGAAGTGCCTCAACTTCCTGATGAGTCAAAACTTTAGAAGGTTTATCATCAAATTTTGGTGGCTTAGGAAGATCAATAGGTGAATGTAAACAAATATCATCATAGTTGTAAATGAAGACCTTATTGATAGGGTGAAAATGAAAAAAGCCACTAATTTGATCAGATTTGGAATCTAACTGATGAGTCTCTTCAAGGATTAAAAATAACGATGAACCAACCAGGGGGGTTCCATCTTGAATTTTCCAAGATGTAGAATCTTCCACTCCATCTATCAAAGAATGCAAATTGAAAATATTATGGATAAGGGATTGAATATATTCATTTTTTTTTATTGTGAGACAACATCATTATGTACCTGATTGTAATTAGAACTAGCAGGATAAATATTTAGAGAGTATCGATATATTGTTGGTGGAACAAACTCATTAAAAAAATCAAGGTACAACAGATGAAAGGGCTTAGGTGAAGAGGTCTTAATTCCAACCAAGTCTGGTTCATAGCTCATATCTTGTACATTAGTGTCATCTTGAGCAACCATCGAATAAACGTGTATGTTATACCCTAGGGAATCAATTGAAAATCCATTGTCATTCAATACAAAGCTTTGTGTGAAGTTGGTGGATGAAGAAGTGTGTAAAGGATACCTAGAAGAAGCATCGCTTTGAACCAAATCTTATTCAATATTTTCATTTAGCATCAAAATATTAACCCCAAAATTATGCTCCATGGAACTGATTGCACAATGATTATTATCTGTGAGAGTGCCTAAGATATTGCAAGCAGGTGAACGAGGGAGCATAACATGAGGGGGTTCAAGAATAGATTTAGTGAGGGAAAATTTTAAGGATGGAAATGTATCCTAAAGTTTAAAAACGTAGGCGAATCTTGTTACTCTCTAATATGAAAGCTATAAAATATTTGGTGATATCTTTGTAAGAACATTCAAATTTATTATGCTTTTATATATGCTCTCTATATAATTTTGGCGATATTTAAGGTAATGTAATTTTATATTATAAAACTTGGGCGAATTATTTTTAGAAAAAATTGAAATTGATGAATCTTTTTTTTTGGAAAAACTGCAGAAAATTATCCCACCTACGAATATTAGACCCTAAAATTTTCCATGGATTTAGGTGTATGCTTAATGGGTTCAAGTTGAACAGGTGTTTCATCAACTGGATTTTCAGTTTGTCCACTTCCAACAGGATGTATGAGAGCTTCAGAAGGAAGACAACTTGGTTTTTTACTCTAAAACCACTCCATCATATAGATAGTTAATGACATAAAATTCATTAGGAAAAGAGGCTGAAAGAGGATGAAAAATTTTAGAGGTGGTAATTTCCTCATTAGAGGCTTGAGACTTTTCCCAACTCACAGAAATCGGAAAGACCAAATTAGGGATAAGGTATCATTGAATCATGACTTGAAGATTACCAGAATCAGGATTCCTTTCAAATTCAAAATGTTGCAAAGAAAGAAAAACCAATCGTTGGAATTTATCACTCAAATATATCCAATCCACATTTTTTTCTAGAAATTCACAAAAAATATGAAAAAACTTATCAACAAGATCCTTTAATGATTCCTCGAGCTTCATCCTAAGTTGATTTATCCTTTTAAACACACCTTGATAATTGTACCTGTCAAAATCTTGATGAAGCTCGTTGATGAGTTGCTCGAACGAATGGATAGAAGCAACAGGTAATGTGTGGCACCATTGCTTGACACGACCTTTGAGTGTGAGGGTGAAAAATATGTCCATAACATCTTTCCAATGTATTCCATTAGAGTGACAAAAATGGATAACTTTACACGTGTCCAAATACAATCATTCAACCCTCACCATTAAACTTAAACCATGGCAAGTGATAAACTATTTTCATAGGCACTGAAAGATTAATACTTTAAGTAAAACAACCTGAAATGGAGATTTTGGAAGGAGCAATTTGAAGATATGAACTTAGAATAAAGGCTCCACAACCTCAACTTGTCATCTGGCCCTCCTTATAGCATAGTAAAGGGGATCTCCCCAGTGTAGAATCCCACCTAGAATATACACTATTTGGTTTGGGATCCCCATTTGGTAGGTAGACCTGACTACCATCATGTTGGTTTTGCTCCTGGATGTCAAATGAAGAGATTTTAGAGTGAGGACAAGAATGAAGTGACCAGATAATGGCAACAAGGTCAATCTAAGACTGATAAACTACAAAACAATATACAAGAAAGTGACACCAACAATGAGAAGAAGTATGCCATGAGAAGTATTAGTGAGCTAAAATTGTCTCAGACACACTTGAGCAAGAACATGTCAAAGGTTAATTGCAAATCAATTCACAATAGATTACCGAAATGGCATGGAATAAGTAAACACATATTCAAAGCAAACATGAAAGCTATAATCTAAGAACGAGATCATTAACATATGCCCACATGAAAAAACACATACAAACATGATTGAAATACAAGAAAGCCAATACAACCATCATAAAGATGCATGAGAATATATACTGAAAACGAATAACTTCTTATTAATGTTGTTGCAAATACAAGTTTATGTCCCGCAATCCATCAAAGCCCAACAATGGAACATAGGATGCTCATACCATTATCAAATGCAAAACCCTAGCCTCACCACAACTCACCCTACTAGCTGCCAAAATCTGAGTGCCTCTATCCCTTCAAGCATAGGTCAACTATCTACTGCTAGCTCAAGCACATGTGCTAAAAGTCCCATGAAAATGAGGCATGAGGGTATATTTATAGAGCTGAGGTGACTGTTCACCTACCATGACCTTTCGTATACCCTCATGACTCTTGAAATTCCTCACAACTCTCTCTCATGTATAATGACTAATACATTCTCAAATTAATCTCAGCACAGTTGTTAGTTCATGATAAGAAATATTTACATTATGATAGCAAAGAAGACATGAGGAGAGTATAGAGGGTTTTTGGAAACCCTAGTGTATTAGTTTTAGATGTGGTTTCCAGGTCATGAGACAAGGTTGTAGATTTCACTAGATGCATTAAATGACCATTTGCTTGCTACGACATCTTCCATCAAGGGTGATATAGTGCCTTAGGCCGCTACATGGATCCAACTAGCCTATTTTTCAAAACCCTAGTTGCACAACATTTATAGGAAACCCTAGCTTCCTTCACATATGTCAACACTCTTATTACCTCTCTTTTACCCGCAAGAAAATTAGACTAGTTATACATACTTGTTGTCAAATAATAATATTAGAAACATAAAACAATTGACCAAAATCAAGACATCAAATTAGACCCCTGTGCAGTCCCTTTCTACACCACAATATTGTCAAGGTATGTCTAGTTTACGTAGGATTTTGTTGAGTTTCCTTAAGTGTGTTTTGGAAGAAGCTATTGCTAATACTTATATCTTCCATTATACTTTTATATCTTTTTATTGCAACAACCAATACAAAGATCCAAAATGTGGGGAAAATGCTTTTCGATATTCACCACTTGATCAATGTAGCATGTTTTGATATTATGTGCGTGCAGTGCCTCAGTTAAATGTAAGATTTACGAATTGCTAAGATCTTGCATAAACTTGGGAAGAACAATATCCATAGGATATGCCCTTGTCTTCTTTACCAACTCATCATAACTCAAGACACAATGATGTGATCTTGAACTTGTATAGTTCCCCCCCTTGCAGTTCTTCTCATTAGATCAAGTATATAATGAGAAACTATTTCTACTTCATTGTTAGATCCATGAAGTAACTTTGTAGTTTTCATAACCTTGGCATGAAATTTACCATTCCAGTATACCACATAATAGAGATTTGGGCTTATTACTTTGTATGATCCTTAGAATCATGTTTTATGTGACATCCCTATGGCCTTTGGAATAATGTTTTATGTGACAACACTATGGCCTTTGAAACAAATAACTGCCATAACTAAACATACAACCCTAGAATATCTACAATATTAGATGCCCTTTCCTCATTAAATCATTATTGTAAGTTATTTTGAAGCACCATTCTTTATAGGATTCCCATCCATTACAAAACAAACTTTTCTTTAAAATAAGGTGAAGGGTTATTGATAACCAAAACACGATCCATACATTTGAACAATGAGATGGTCTCTCCCATTTTCCTTTTAGCTTTAGAGAGAAGTCTTTTGTTGCTCAAGTAATTTATTCACATGAAAAGGCCCAAGTTTATCGATGAAAACTTTAGTGGCTCAAGTGTTGAAACTTTGTGATGATGCTAAGGGTGCCTCAAATTACATGGAATAACAATTCCACCTTGCAAAATAGGCCAGTGATGTCACTTGCAACCTCATGGGTCTATGGAATAGCTTAGTCACATTTTTCTACAAGAGGCTGGGTCGAACTTCAGAATTACAAGGCAAGTCACTTACCGATAGAAGAACCATCAATGGGATGTGCTTATGAACATGATTTGCGATCAAGTCACATCCCACCACTTTATCGTAGGTAGCATACATAGTGCAAAGTTATGTGGGTTGAGAATGTGTAGTGCGGCTTCCTCCATGTCGCATTTCAACACTCGATTGGAGATCTTGCCTCTAGATCTTGCTTTTACATTGTAATTCAAGATGGTTGCTATATTGCTCCACACGAGCTCTCGCCTTTTGCTATTTACAATGAGATTCTTATGACCTGTTCCATGCACTCCCATGGACTTAATGCTATCTTACCACTCGTTATTCGAGATTTTGAATGTACTATAGTTCCTATCCTTTCATCACTTTGCATATATGTATATTCTCCACGTTGGTATATGCTTGTGATATTTTATGTGCTCATTCTTTTTATTACGTCCGTGGCATGATTCCATAGTCAAATGCATTGGAACATTAATCTGTGGATGTATTTGATATGAATGATGCGAAAATAAGGAAGGTACATGGTTACTTACAAAAAGGTCGTAGAGAAACACCGATCTTTTCGAGAAAGGTCAGAAA
Organism: Pinus taeda; assembly: GCA_000404065.3. Lineage (NCBI taxonomy): Eukaryota > Viridiplantae > Streptophyta > Pinopsida > Pinales > Pinaceae > Pinus > Pinus taeda. The sequence continues at coordinate 41,095 of APFE030881616.1, read as the reverse complement.
CAACTGATCTGATTATGGAAATTTCTTTGCAGCCTCAAAGAAAATTTTGTCCAGATAGCATTACTTTTTTTTCAACTAAAGAAAGTATGCCTGTGGTAGATTTTAGGCATAACATAGTCCTACCCAGGATTGGACTACATGACCTATGGAGACCAAACTATCCCACCTAATTGTTAGACCACATCCTCAAAACTAACATTATTATTCTTTGCATTATCCTAATGGCATTATTATTCTTCGCATAACTCACTCCATTTCCAGCTTTTCGAGTCTCCTTTGACATTGATGATGTGAAGGTCCAATGATTCCCAATCCAATTCATTTAGAAGAGGGTTTTAAAGTATTGCATCCTATTGAGCTTGAAAAACTTCAATTTATTGGGGAGTCCTTAAACATTTTTCACGCAGAAATAAATATTGTAGGTTGGAAGCACAACAACAGTCTTGGGCTTTGTGGGGGCACTGTGGACCATTGCTACATATATTTTGGAAGGTGGAACCATTGAATATTCACAACAATCAAGTCAATGTGACTCAGATCGCCTGCTGTATTAGGGGCTCTTCTTTCCCAACTCATGGAAACAAAATACGAGTACATCATTTTTCAAGTCGATTTTGGTGCATAATGTGTACAATTTTTTTATTCATGGGGTGGACAACTGACACTATGCCAGTGGGATCATTGGTCCGAGACATATATTAAAACATTGTGAGCATTGTTAAGGTTTGGTGCCTTGATGTACCTTTGGTCCTGTGCATCAATGATAATGGTTATTTATTGGAGCGTATGTGAGAAACATGAGTTGATATCATTGGAATTTGATAGAAAATGAAAACAAAAAAAAAGTGGAGTAGAGGATTTCTCTTCTCAATATTACGAATTAGTTAAATAAGATTACATTGGAAATATTAGTAATAAATGAATCAAGTGAAACTCAACTTAAACTGGACTAAGTGACACTGAACTAGGACACTTGGAGGGACGGTTTTGACACCTAACAGGTGGTTGGAATTAGATTCTCCAACACTCCCCCTTAATTACAACCACATAAAAATTCAGTTAAGATGTATGTTGGTCTATGTCTCAGCTAGGCTTACAATTTAAAAAAAAATTGACTTCAACTACATTTACTTTTCTTCTTTTCTTCTTCCAAATCCTGTAGCCTCTAAATTGTTTCAACTTTTTCTCTTTGTTGTATTCTTCAAACCTTAGTTTCTTCATTTGCTAGTGCAGGTCTTCCATTTTTCTAGGTTGTCTAAGCATGTCCTAGAATTATTCAAAATTACGCTTGTATGTGGACTGTTGCCACATATTATCTTATGTGGTGTTCTTTCCATCATCAATCTGTTGCAATATAAGAATATAATAAAAAAATATTTATTCAGAACTCCAATACCTAAAAATTTCATTGATTTGTTCATCATTGATGTTGTCTTCAAAATTAATTTCTGCAACTTCTATCTATACTTCATCAATGCATGGTGTTGCAAGCCATGCTTCAAGGAATTTTAACTCTTTTTCATAATCGTTTTGTGCACCTACACACTAGAAATTAATGTTAGAATTAAAAATATTTGTAGAACCACATTGGTTATGTTCCTTCTGCTATGTAATGAGAGCTTTCTCTTGTTGCACTTCCAGCTCTATTTCTTCTTCTGTCTCTGTTTTCTCTTTGTGGGCTTCCTTCTTTGGTTTTGCTTCTATCTCTGTCTTTGTCTTTGTCTCTGTCATTGTCTCTTCCACTTTTGTACTAACTTGTGTTTCCGCAAGTAGATTGTCTTCCACTTCATTCTCATATTCAAGTGGGATTATCTCACCAAATAACATCATCTCAATATGGTTTTTTTGTTGCATCATCTGCAACCACTCATTTTTAGTCAACAAATCTTCATCAAACTTTACATCAGCAATATTAATTGTTGGATCCACCATAGCATTGACTACTCCAATGGCAAAAATTCATTGTCCTCACAAGCTTTGTTGCTGGATTCACCAAATTTTCATCAACAAGTTATGTTGTTGGATTCACCATATTGTCATCTGCAAGCTCTGTTGTTGGATTCATCAAAGTGTCATCAACAAGCTTTGTTGTTGGAATCACCAAACCTTCATTCACTTGAAGTTGTGCATAGTGGGATTCAACAAAATTTTCATCTCAATGTAGATCTACAACTATAGATCCACCTTCATCTTCAACTTCAATGCTCCCCCTTACACCAAAACTCCTCTTGCATGCATCCCATGCCTCCTTGGTTGTCTTGGCATCTGAAATCAGGGGAAGAATGTTGTCATCCATAGATTCTTTTATGAATGATACTGCGAAGGCATATTTTTGCCTCTTCACTTCCAAATCTAAAAAGATCTCAAACATCTCTTGTTGTCGCTTTGACCTTCTTAGCCTCTTGCCTTTTCCCATTTATTGAGCGGTGGATCCCTATGACTCAACAAGCAAAACAAACTATAGAAATCACATCTAACTACAAAAAAAAATGCCTTTTCTTCCACAAACAAACGAGTCTCCAAATTTTCACAAGAGCGACGCTTCCACAAAAGATTTTACAAAAATATCACAATGGCTAGAGTCAATTGGAAAAATGCCCTTCTTTTTTTAAATATCCTTTTTCAACCAAAAAAAAATATAACACCCTTTTTTAATAACAAATTGAATCAAACACCACTTCCTTAAAAAATATCTTTTTATTTGGTAACAAATTCAAATTTTTACTTTAAAAAAAATAACAAAGCCTCCTTTTCTTTTAAAGGACTCTTTTTAAAAAAATAACCCTTTTCTTCAACGAAGAAGCTTACGAACATGATGGCTCTTCATGTTAAATAACTCTTTATATCACTTTTTTTTTTTTAAATATGAAAGAAATCCCCTTTTCTCAAATATGAAACTTACAATTATGAATTTTGGTGATTCGTATTTCTTGAGAGCTATAACGCAGGAGCCCTTACCTCCATCCCACGTTACATGGAAAACAATGTAAGGAATGTTGACTAACGTGATCTTTTGCACTTGAGAGTTAGTAACACTTAATGCAGATTCTTAGAGTTATCACCTGCGTTAGTAATACAATGTACCCAAACAACATAGAGTGTTATCAAAACAATTTTTCCTTTTAAAAAAGATTTGACTTTGAGCTTAACTATCTTCAATTGCTTTCTCTGGCTTAGTCATATTTGGCTTCTTCATGCTCCTGTTGCTTCTTTGCAGTAGATTTCTTCAAACTTCTGTTGCACTTTCAAAGAGTCTTATTCAGGCTCGTCTCTTCTCTCTACTATTCTCAGTTCACTCACATTGCTACTCTCTCAAGGAGTCTTATGCAAACTAGCTCCAATACCATGAGAGAAAATGAAAACCAAAAAGAAGTGGAGCAGAGGATTTCTCTTCTCAGTATTATGAATCAGTTAAATAAGATTACATTGGAAACATCAGTAATAAATAGTTGGAGTGAAACTCAACTTAAATTGGACAAAGTGAAACTGAACTAGGACAGTGGGAGGGATGATTTCGACACCTAAAAAGTGGTTGGAATTAGATTCTTCAACAGACTTGATTGGACTTGATATACCTATGTCGACGCTTTGCTCATGTATTATGCCCTCTATTCTTTATTGCGTCATTTTATCTCATTCCCAGCACATCAATGTGTTGTTTGTATTGCCTTCCACATTAGTGATGTTCCTAATGCATATGTTGGTCAGATGTGCACAGTCATATAGAAGCATTTTGTATTCATTCGATCGGTCGCATTTGTGAATGCATTTTAAAGGAGATTGTAGGTTTAAATGCGACTTTGAGGAAGGTTGTTAATGGAAAGTGTGATCTATGGGAGGTTGCAAGAGGTCAAGTGGCATAGTGGCATAATAGATGAGAGCACATAAATTATTAACCTTTATAGGTTTGATTTTGCGAGTCTGCGAATTGTAGCCTTAATATTGAAGAAGTTTACAGGTGGATATTGTGACTTGAATAATATTGCAAATGAATTTGCAACCTCGTTGGAATCTCCAACAGTGAAATTCAAAATAACAACTCAAGGGTGATCACAAGTGAGATTTCTACCTTAAGGGAAATAATGCTCTCAACAATTCACACAATTATCAATACTTGCACTCAATGGTTTTAGCCCCTTTGTAACAATAGAATCCTTGTTTACTAAAGTGGGTGCTTAAGAGATCATGACTATCTAATTCTTAAGAATAACTTTCCAATATAATGGGGCAATTGAATTGGGCTAATTGTGAACAACCACCATGTCAAAGTCCTCAATTTATTCCAATAGATCTGACTAAATTGAACACTTCTGCTAACAACTATGCATGATTCTCCATCCAAATTTTGTCGAAAGAAAATTCATCCTCTTCTAGAATGGACCTATTTTCTTGCAACTCATACGTGATCAAAAGTGGCATATGTGCTGAAGGAAATGATTTACATGTCCTCCTATAGAATTTGATCAAGTTTTTTAGTGATTGCACTTTCTTCCCAATCCCATAATTAACTATGTGTCTGCTTTAGATAAAGACCATTGTGGGTGCAACCTAAGATATTGAAAAAAGGAACTTGATGGAAATTTACTTGTTATAATATCGTCCCAAAGAAACATGTTGTACATAACTAAAGCCTTGCATTTCTTTTTTATCGATAATACCAACCAATCACACACCTTTGACTAGTATTTCAATGCAGCCCTTGAAATGTTGCATATGCATGGCGTTGTCGAGGCTAAATTCTTTCAATGCATGTGTCTAATGCACTTTCAACACGTTGTTTCCTTGATGCTCTCAATGCTGCTTTTGTAGCAATTTTAGGATGTTATTTTGATGTTGCCTCCACCATAATTCCGTTGCATGGTTTGAATTACATGTGTTAACATAGTTGGCTGCTCATTATAAACAATCTTCTACCTTAATTTTGTATGCCATAACTAATGCAGGACAACCAACAATAACGGTTCACTAAAGTGATCTTTAAAATGTGTTTACCAAGAGCACATACCATATTGCTAAAAAAAATATAGCTATAATGCTCATCATGGCTTCCAATGTGTCAAGACCCCGAGTCGGCAACACCACCCTCAGGAGAGTCGAGCGCCCAACATGGGCACACTTAACCAAAAATGGGAGTTGGGTGCGATTGGGCGACCCATGTGCGGTGGGCGGTTGTGCAATGGGCAGGCACGACCTGGGTGTGATGGGCAATTTCACGCCCCTATCTTGGTGGTAGTCTTTCAATCACTCATAAGTGGTGCAACACCATCACACTTTTTCTTTTCACCAATACTCAAATGTGTAGACTATGCCTAACCAAACACTTAGCCAAATTTTACTTCAAGTGTTATATCGCAGCATAAATAAACTTCAATTAATCTTTCATAAAATATAAATGCACAACAAATAAACATTCAATGCATCATCATAATGGGAGGGGAAACTCCCATGAACTATAGTCTACCCAATATCAATATATAAACTTTTTGTAATTCAATTGTACATGAAATTTATGCAAATGTCATGCTGCAAACAATCATAGCCATCACACTTCTATTTTACAAGTTGTGTCTGCAAAATAGGCAAATTTGTGCTTCATGAACGTTGCCCGAATTGTTGAACGGTTCCCCAGCACTACCATGCCTACTATTTATTGTCTCGGCCTACTCGCACCCTCCACACTACCTATCGCAACTCTATCACACTCCTTAATTCCTCTTGGAACTTCCCCATGCCTATCACACCACTGTTCTGGCTTGGAAGGGTCTCGGTTGCCTGCTATACTTCTCGGCACCCTATGCCCATTCACTCTACCCAAACACTGTGCTCAACAACGTGGGCATTGTCTACCCATGAGTCTGCATTGGCAACCTCGGGTCACAGCCTGCCCATGCCCAACACAACCTCTACACCGTTATACTCTTTCGTGTCTCCCATGTAGACTACCCATCGCACCTATGTCGCGGCCTAAGTGCAGACCTGCCTATTGCACAGTTACAGTGACCCTCCTACAACTCCGTACACAGTACAACCTATCTGTGTCACACTCCGGTTAACTATGCTTCTGTCGAAACCAGAAACCCCATAAATCTCGCCTAGCAAACTCGGTCCCGCACCCTCACACTCCACCTGTTGCCTTTGGCTTGCCTTGTTCGTTGTTCTGTTTTCACTCTTATGTTTTTGTTCCAAGTTCGATGATACCGTCCAATGCCATTACCAATCGCTTATATATATATGCCCTGTCGAACGTGGTAAAGCCAAGGGTCATGACCCTTCATGGTCGGTCCACCCATTATCAAGTCATCTTGCACGTATAAAATACATGTCGGCCCTCCATATAAAAATCACTTCACTTCCCTCCACCATATGGTCGTTCGGGTCAACCCATACCACCTCTCGCTTATCTTGTCAATCTTCCTCCCTTCATCATCTCACAGGTCACCTAGTCACGCTAAGTGTGGGTAAGCATGTCGACCCACCCATGGGTGCCTTGCCCGGGCACACACCCGCCCGAACGCCCAACTCGGGTCGCTTGGTGCACCTGCACGTTGCACACTCCCATTGCACAACTGCATTGCATATCCGATCACATGATCTGGTCACATAAAACCAAAAGTCACCTCTGATTTTCCTTTAACTAAACGTATCAACCTGAGTCACCTTTAATTGAATGCAGGCATTGGTCGCACTTTAGTTGGGACTACACACCTTTAACTACAATTGTCTATTTTTCGACACTCTCGAGTGCTCGCCAACTTGAGGCCCTGACATCCTCCACCACTCTGAAAATGTTGTCACCCTTGACAACACCATCTCAACAACCTCCATTGCTAATACATATCCATATATGTTGGCACCCAGATAGCTCCACCCATGACTGCTCCATGCTACAAATATGTCAAACTCTACAAGAAAGTCATGTGTTGGACCCCCCCTGTGATGGTGATTATTTGGGTAGCTAATCCAACTGTAACATCGCCTCCACAACAATGCACACTCCTTACATCATCATGACCATCTTCACATCCTGTTGTCCATCCTATCCATCTCGTCTCATGAGCCTACTCATAAAGTATAGAGGACTCACTGCCATTAGCAGAAGACAATGAGCCTCATCCCCATGTCAATCTAAGAAGAGGTAGGGGATGGGAAATTCGATGGCTTTCCATCATCCTTCTCCAATAGTTATCCATCTATCCATCTATCTAGATTGTCCTCCTCCAATCTATGCATGTATGCTTCCCTGCTCTCCTCCTTAGTCTCTAGTTTAACATCCCTGTTTCCTTCCTCCATTGCCTCTAGTCTCCCAGTCAAATCCAGGATTCTATTAGACAATGCTCTAATAATCTATGACTGATCCATGAGTTTTTCCTCTGTAGAAGAAAATCTCTCATAGAGTTCTTCATCTCGCTTGATGTCCTCCCCATTCATTTATGTCAATTTACATCTAGTTGTCATAACTGCCACGATTGGTAACCCCAAAGGATCATCCTCCCATCCGTCATAAATGTACAAATTCTTCATATGTGTTACCATCATAGCCTCATGTTGCTTCAAGAATTCCATACCCAATACTGCTTCATAGTCATCCATCATCATAATCATGAAGTTGATATTCCCAGACCACTCACCAATGTTCCCATCCACATTCTCTGCCATGCCAATGACTTTATCTGGTGGAGAGTTCATTGCTTTAAGATGAGTTTGGATTAGTGAGAACTTCAATCTAACTTTCCTCGCAACTTCCTCCCTGATGAACTTATGAGTCACACCACTATCCACCATAGTGAGTAAAGTGCCTTGCCCAAACTTCATGCTAACATACTCCAATTCGTTCCTCTGAGAATCCCGTCGTGGGATAGCCTCAATGGCTACTGTAGCTCCCAAAATATGCATCACCCCAACTATTGGTTCCTCTTTCTTCTTTTTTCCATCAGTTTGTGTTGTTGCTACCACCATCAGTCTAGAAGGACAATTCTTCACCATGTGGTTCTCTCCACACAACCAACATTTCAGACGTTTCTTTGTCTTTGACTTGTCATTCGATCTCGAACGCTCCTCCTTTGTACACTTCTCCTTCGGTTTGTCAGACTTCTTCTTTCTCTCTTTGGTCCCTTCATCATAATGTTCTACTAGTCAATCAACTGTAGCAAATTTTTCTTCTATATTTTTGAACTTTTGCCTCTTCACCTTATTACATGCCCAAGGTTTCAATCCTATAATGAAATTGAACACCTTGTCTTTCTCTACCATGTCAGGTAGTTCCAAGATCACACTCGAGAATTCCCATTGATATGCCTGTAGACTCCCTGTTTCCTTAATGTACTTAATATTCATGCTTGCATCCCAAGTCTCATATTGTGGGCTAAAATGAGTCTGCAAAACCTTCTTCATATCATCCCAAGGAGATATGTCATCAGCATCACCACTAGCAATCTGATCCAACCTTTGTCTCCAAAACATTTTAACATCCTTAGTAAGGAATTGAGCAACTACTTTGACCTTGGCTTCATCATCAGGTATCCCTGAGCGCTCCAAGTATTGCTTTATATCCCATAAGAAATTGCCAAGTGCTTTGGAACTCCTCATCCCATCATAAGAATCAAGTTCCTTGACTTTGACATGAGCAGCTCCTCCAATTGGTCCTTGCCCAACTACTTTCTTCAAAACAATAATTTCATTCTGAGCATTATCGATATATTTCTGTAACTTCAAGATTTCACCTAAACCTTGGTCCCTTGCAACCCTAATGTCCTTGAATTCCTTCTCTGTTTGTGCATATTGCCATTAAATTATAATCATATTTAACCTTAAGGTTTTCATATGCCTCTTCCAACTTTGTGAACACATCTCGTATTTCAACATTCTCAACTTTCAACGAAGCCATCTCTGAAGAAAATTCCTCCACCTTGTCCATAAAAATTGTTTCGGCATCCCTGCTAGATTCACTTGCTACCTAAGGTTCTTCCATGTTATCTGCCATTTGTTTTTCTTGTGATCTTGTTAAGATCATACACCACTTTGTTCAACTTCGACCCTGCAAAAATTATGTGTCAAACTTCTTCAACTTCAATCAAAGCCCTACGGAAATTTGGCTCTAATACCAATTGTCACGTCCCTATCCCGGTGGTAGTGTTTCAACCACTCATAGCCCAGTGCAACACTTCCACACTTTTTCTTTTCACCAATACTAAAATGTGTGGACTACGTGTAACCAAACGCTTAGCTAAATTTTACTTCAAGTGTTATATCACAGCGGAAATAAATTTCAATCAATCTTTCATCAAATATAGATGCACAACGAATAAACATTCAACACATCATCATCATGGGAGGGGAAACTCCCATGAACTAGAGTCTACCCAATATCAATATATAATTTTTTTGTAATTCAATTCTACATGAAAATTATACAAATGTCGTGCAACCAACAATCACGGCTAGCACACTTCTATTTTACAAGTCGTGTATGCAAAACCTGCAAATTTGTGCTTCGTGCACACTTGTCGAACCGTTGAACAATTCCCTAGCACTACTGTGCCCACTGTTCACTATCTTGGCCTAGTCACACATTCAAAACTGCCTATGGCAACTCTTTTGCACTCCTTAATTCCTCTTGGCATTTCCCCATGCCTATCACACCACTGTACTCACTTGGATAGGTCTTGGTCACCTCCTATACTTCTTAGCACCCTGCGCCTATTCACTCTACCCAAACACTGCGCCCGACAACGTGGGCATTGTCTAGTCACAGGTCTACCTTCACAACCTTGGGTCCCAGCCTGCCCATGCCCAACACAACCTCTGCACCATTATACTTTGTCGTGTATCTTGTGTAGACTACCCGTCACACCTATGCCACGACCTACGTGAACGATTACACTGATCTTCCTGCAACTTGATATACAGTGCGACCTACCCGTGTCACACTTCGGTTAACTGTGCTATTGTCGAAACTAGAAACCCCACAAATCTCGCCCAACAAACTCGGTCTTATGACCTCGCACTCCACCTGTTGCCTTTGGCTTGCCTTGTTCGTTGTTTCATTTTCTCTCTTGTGTTTTTGTTCCAAGTTCGATGATCCCCTCCAATACCATTACCCATTGCCTATATATATGCCATGTTGAATGTGGTAATGCTAAGGGTCACAACCCTTCATTTTCAGCCTACCCATTATCAAGTCAGCTTGCACATATAAAATATATGTCGACCCTCCATATAAATACCAGTTCATTGCCCTTCGTCGTATGGTCATTTGGGTTAGCCCATGCCACCTGTCGCCCATCTCGTTAGTCTGCCTTCCTTCATCGTCACACACTTCACCCGGTCACGCTAAGTGTGGGTGCACCCGTCACATCTCTTGTCGACTCGCCAATGGGTGCATGCCTACCCAATCCCCCAACTCGGATTGCCCGTCACACACTCCCATCGCACAACCGCATCGCACATCCCAACGCATGACTTGATTGCATAAAACTAGAATTCACCTATGAGTCGCCTTTAACTGAACGTGGGCACTCGTCGCACTTCCATTGCGACCACGCGCCTTTAACCACAATCGTTGGTTTTTCAACTCTCTCGGGCGCTCGCCAACTCGAGTCCCTAACGGGCATTCATGCAATGGGCGGGAATGACCCAACACAGGTGTTCGAATGGGCGCGCACTTAGGCGAGTCAACGTGGGTGATGAGTGGAGCATTTAGCAAAGTGCGACGGGGGTGCACACCTGGCACACACGAAACTGAGATGCAAAAATTTGACTAAGTGTTGGAGAGTGAGACAGCTGAGTTTATACAATGTGGAGGTCGAGCTAAGTGTTGGGTTGATGCATGTGATAGGGGTGTGTTGAGCTTGGCGGGCAGGTTGGCTTGGTGGGCCGATGCCCCAAGTGACACGATCCTTTGTTATCCTAAAAGATGGGCAACATATATCTAGTGGACACCGAAGTGGAGTGGATCATCGTGGAATAAGCCATCAAGTCGTATTGTGAGAGATGGGGAGTTCGACATGAGAACATAACTATAGGAACTTGGTGCAAAGGAAATAGATGACCTACAGGGCGGACTGAACGGTTGACACGATAGAGTTTGGGTCAGGTCATGTGGTGGTTGGAGGGTGGGTAGACCACAAGCCCATGGTGTACAACAACACAGTGTAGCGAGTTCAGCCGGAGTTTGGTGCAGCGGTGAACATGACTGGGCGCTGTGGCCAGGCAGTGAAATGACAGATGTGTAGGTCGTGCGGAAGGTAGGTTGGACAGACTATGGTTGGGTCAAGTGGCACGGTTGGACATGTAAACATGACAGGAAGGCTGACCTCGTGCATAAAATCTGTAAAATGGGTTGAGGCTGTTTAGCATCCCTATGATGTATTTTGTAAAAAAATAAATTTTCAAATGAAGCTATAAATTGTTAAAGTGTTGAAATTGGTCTCTTGCATATTGTTGTGACTATTTTAAGTTATGATATTCCACACATAACTATTGTAAAGAAAATTAATGATTACGTTGTAGGCGTAGTTTGGAAAACATAATGGAAAAAACCAAGTTTATATGTTTAGCTGGTGCCTTACGATACTCCAATGGGGAAAAATGAGTTGGGGTCATGACAGATGGTATCAGAGCCAGTAGAACAAAATGTTGCAGAGACCAGAGATGTATGCAAGCCAAAGTCTTGGAGCAAACAAAAAATTGGTTGCATATTTTTGGGTTTCTTAAATTGGAGATCCATGGAAGAACCGTCCAAGCCTTAGTGGACACAAGTGCCAGACATAATTTTATAACAACAGGGTTAGCAAATAAATTTGGACTGTAGATTGTTCCAACCAATGTGGAGGTCAAGGTAGTGAAATCGAAGGCTAAAGTGTCGGGATTGGTAGATGAAGTGTTAGTTTGAATTGTAGATTGGCAGGGTTTTTTGGACTTCACAGTGATGGAGATGAACAAATTTGACATGATATTGGGGTAGGATTTTCTAAAGGGTAGCAAGGCAATTGTTGTCCCCTTTTGTGATGAGATCACATTGGTTGGAGACACATGGACATGGGCTTTACCTAGTCACCAACAGAGAAGGGAAGTGAAGGTGCAGCATGTGTTTGCACTAAGTATGAGTAGGGTGATGTGGGATTCATATGTTGAGACATATGTGATAGTGATCAGGGAGGTTGAGGATGATGATGGAGTGGGGACGCCTATTTTAGCCGAGATCTCTGATGTGTATTGGTAAAATATGCATATTTGATGCTCAATGAGTTTCTAAAAGTACTTCCATGAAGACATGCAATGCACCATAACATTGAGCTAGAGCTAGGGAAGAAACCTTCACAAAAGCTCCTTATTGTTTGTCACGACCAGAGTTGGAGGAGTTGAAGTGGCAGTTAAAGGATTTTTCTAATGCAGATTTCGTATGACCTTCAAGGTCCCCATATGCTACTCCAGTATTTTTCCAGAGGAAGAAAGATATGAATGAGTTACGGATGTGTTGTGATTATCATGCTCTTAACAAGCAGACAATAAAGGACATGTATCCTTTGCCACTTGCTGTAGATTTCTTCGAAAAGCTTGCGAAATCTCGAGTGATTTCCAAGCTAGACTTGAGGTGTGGGTATTATCAGGTGTGGATAATAGAGGGGGATGAGAAGAAGACTATGATTGTGATGAGGTATGGGATTTTTGAGTTCCTTGTCATGCCTTTTGGGTTGTGCAACACTCCTACTACGTTTTGCACTTTGATGAATGATGTTTTGTGTTCATTTATGGTAGTTTACTTGGAAGACATCATGATATTCAGTGACAATATGGAGGATCATAAGTAGCACTTGGCTTTGGTATTTGAGGCAATGAAGAAATATCAATTATACTTAAAGAATTCGAAGTGTATGTTTTCCCAGACTGAGATTTCGTTCCTTTGACACATTGTGGGTCAAGGTCACATAAGGATGGAGTCAAGCAAGATAAAGGTGATTGAGGATTGGGCCAAACTAAAGAATGTCCATGATATGAGGGTGTTCTTGGGTATGACCAACTACCGATGGAAGTTTGTAGAGTCGTACTCCAAGGTGACTGCACCACTGACAAACCATCTAAAGAAGGAAAAGCGATGGAATTGAATGGAGAAGTGTCAAGCAACATTTCAAGATATGAAGAAGATGATGGTTACAACACCAATACTGAGGCTACCCAAATTCGAGAGACCATTTGAGGTGCATATTGATGCTTTAGATTTTGCGATAGGAGGAGTACTCTTGCAGGATGGGCATCCAGTGGCATATGAGAGTCGGAAGTTGCAGGATAGAGAGCGACAATATCTGGTTGATGAGAAGGAGATGACTATGATCATCCACTATTTATAGGTATGGAGGCATTACTTGATTTGAAAGCCTTTTGTTGTCAAGACTAACAACATTGTAACGAGTTATTTTGCATCCCGACCGAAGTTGTCGGCAAAGCAGGCACGTTGGCAAGATTTCTTGGAAAAATTCGACATGACTATTGAGTATAGAACGGGGAGATTTAATGCAATGGAAGATGCCCTCAGCCAAAAGGGACAATTAGTTGCACTTGAGGAGTGAGATGACCAGGCTGAGTGCATAAGGAGTCGAGTATAGATGACTGATGAGATGCAGAGTAGACTTCGAGCAAGTGTGGAGATCGATATTTAGACAAAGAACATTTTAAAGTAGGTGGAGGGGAAGACTCGAAAGCTTTTCCTACGGGATGGAATCTTTTTCTATGGGAACCAACTTTACATTCTGAAGTCATCTGAAGGGGGAGACACCTCTTGAAGGAGTTCCACAATTTGCCATGGGCTTGCCACCTAGGGCAACATTGTTCTTTGGCATTATTGGAGAGAGGGTACATTTGGGATAAGATGAGGGAGGATGTAGAGGAGTATGTACATACGTGCATCATTTGTCAGCAGGACAAGTCAGATAACCAGAGATAGGGAGGATTGTTGTAGCCTTTACTAATTCTAGAGTGACCATGGATGAGTGTTTCGATGGACTTCATCACTCAGTTACTGCGGGTGTAGGGGTATAACGAAGTATGGTCGTTTTTTTATCATTTCTCCAAGTATGTTGCCTTAATTCCAATGAAGATTCCATGTGGAGCCAAGAAGACTACTGAGCTATTCTTCAAGAGTGTTGTGAAGAATTTGGGATTTCCATTGAGTATTGTGTCTTACCGAGATCCGTGATTTACAAGGAGATTTTGGACCACACTGTTCAAGTTGGTCGAGAAAGAGTTGCTGCAGAGTTCGAGTTACCATCTGCAGATAGATGGGAAGACTAAATGGATTAATGCACTGCTAGAGGACTACTTGAGACATTATGTGATGGCTAATTAGAATAATTATCTTGAGCTCTTGGATGTGGCTCAGTTTAGCTACAACATGCAAAATAGTTTTCTAATCAGGTATAGTCCATTTGAGTTGGTCAATGGACAGGTGCCAGTTGCTCCACACACTATGCTACCGAGAAGATTTTTGAGGAGTTCACATGAAGAGATTCTTGACAGCATGGGAGGAGTCTTTAGAGTTAGCACGGGTGCACTTGCATGATGTTGCAAGAAGAATGAAGAAATGGGCAGATAAAGATAGACGGGACACACACTTCGATGTTGGGGATATGGTTTTTCTGAGGATCATTGGGGATCAGTTTCAGCCACCGAAAGGGACTGTGAGATCTTTGATGAGGAAGTATGAAGGGCCATTCCAAGTGAAGAAGAAAGTTAGGGAATTTTCTTATGAGTTAGAGCTTCTGGACCACATGTGTTCGAAACATCCTGTGTTCCATATGAGTCAACTTAAGAGATGTAGACTTGATGCACATCATCCTGAGAGGAAAACACCACCGAGAGGCAAACCATGATTGTGGATAGGACACAATTGATTTTGGACAATATCTTGGACCTTCGGACTATAGTTGTTGGGAGTACTACATGATATGAGTTCTTCATTCGATGGAAGAACACACTGGAGGAGAGTGACTGGGAAATGAAGGATTCACTATGGAGGTGGAAGAAGGAGATTGCTAAGTATAATGATGAGTTGATGCAGTCGACAGGATTGCCGAGGACGGAAATGAATCATGTTGGGGGAGGATGTGAGGACCCCGAGTCGGCATCACTGCCCTCAGGTGAGTTGGGTGCCCAACATGAGCACAATTAACTGAAAATGGGAGTCAGGCGCGACTAAGTGACCCATGTGCAATTGGCGGTTGTACGATTGGGTGATCCAACACGAGTGTTCATACAGGTGTGTGCTTGAGTGAGTCAACATGGGTGACGGGTTGTCAGGGCCTCGAGTTGGCAAGCACTCGAGAGAATAAAGAAACTGACGATCGTGGTTTAAGGCGTGCGGTCGTGATGGAAGTGTGACAAGCACCCACATTTAGTTAAAGGTGATTTGGAGGTGACTTTCAATTTTATGTGACTAAGTCGTGCTCCGGGTTGTGTGATGGGATGTGTGATGAGTCAAGCGATGAGGATATGCGATGGGAGCATGTGATGGGTGGGCGCACTGAGCAACTTGAGTTGGGCATTCAGGCAGGTGTCATGCCCATGGGTGAGTCGACACGATGAGCAGTTGGGCATGCCCACCTTGACACGAGTGACCTAAAGTAAAACCGGTGGACCGAGCGACATATGTGCAGCTAAAATGAGGAGTTGAGTGTGTGGTTGGATGGGTCGACTAAGTAACATTTATATGACAGGTCGACATGCGATTTGGAGTTAGGCCGACACTTATAAAGTGGGCAGACTAACGTATAGACATATGGTGGGCTGACCTTTGGAGGAGTTGAAAGGTCATGTCCTTTAAGTACCATGGCATGGAGCATGGTTATATATTAGAGAGAGTTCATTGGCATTGGAAGCAATCGAACTTGACCATCTACACATCACAAAAAATAGAGCAAGGGAGAACCGAGTGAGATATAGGAAAGGAGAACTAGTGGGGTAGCATAGGGCCAAAGGATAAAGGTTGTAAGCCAGGATCAGATTGCTCAAATGAATCGAAAGGGGAGATTACATACCTTAAGAGGATAGTTAGTTCGAGTCATAAGTCGAAAGACCCCTCTTAGGTCGAATTATTGAAGAAGGTTGCTGAGATAAGACACAAGATAAAGACTACAAATGATGGAGATGCCTTGAGGCTGCATTTTGTGTAGGTGATCATACATGGCAAGACGTTTGTTGCATTGGTTGACATGAGGGCTACACATAGTTTCCTTAGCAGGAAGGCAACAACATATTTTGGGAATAAAGCTGAAGTGGAAAGGGAGTTGAGTGATTTCAAAGCTATAAACTCTACCATGAAAGTTGTGACAGGTGTTTTGAAGAACACACAAGTGAGAGTGGGTTCATGGTTAGGTAGATTGGATTTGAGGGTGATTGATATGGATGATCATGCTATGGCGATGGGGTAGGACTTGTTGATAGCTGCACAAGCTATACTAATGGTGGACTATGACATACTCTTGACTACAGCTAGAGGATAGACCATGATTGTTTTGATGACGAGGAAGAGTCGCTTGGGATATCAACCAAGGATTTCTTCGATGAATTTGTATCCAAAGGATCCTAATGTGAAGCATTACTATGTGGAGAAAAGGGAACTTGGGTGTATGAATCAAACAATGAAAGAGAATAGGATGATTGATTTTGTTGCGAGAGCTAGGAAGAAAGATGTAGGTGGAAAGGCAGTTCCACACATCGTGAGGAGTATGACAGTTGTATCTTCTACTAAGAGACTTCACCATGTAGTTGCTGATGAGAGGAAAAGTTTGAGTACTTATTCTAAGGAAGTGGTTGGGGAAGGTTATACAAGTAGAGATCCAACTTGCATTGTGGACTTTTGCAAGTATGTTATGGGCATATATGATTTTCAGTTGACAAAGGACAAGCTTGGAAAGATTGGATGTACACATGAGGAGATTTTTGTTGTGCACGAGTACTTGAGGACACAACATCAGTTGGATACATGGGTGGATGAGAGGTAGGGAGGCAACTTCCTAGCCCTTCTCACATGATAGACCTTTTGAGGTGGGTGTGTGCAGTTCCATGAGATGAGGAGGATTGCGCCACCCTGACAAAAGGTCCTTTGGAGATGGGGCATCTCTTTTACAAATTATGATGATGCTTAGATGGATGTGGCTGTTGGGACATTACCTAGAGAAACACATGGACATTAGCATTGGTGGTAGCATGTTGCAGATGAGATGAGGACTACTTCATGGACCTGAGCATGGCTTATTTTACACTTGGGATGGATTCTTGATTGAGTTGAGACTATGATAGGATGTTGAGAGAAATGACCAATAGTGGCATAAGGAGGAGAATTCTTGTGGATTTGGATGTGATAGTTGGATTGATCACCCAACTACTTTGAGCCATGGGGGCATGTAGTGCACCAAGTTTTTCTAGAGATATATCAAGGCATAACCGAGATGTATTGTGTTGGATGGAGTTTCATGGCAGAGATTTCACATGATGAGTCAACATGATATATGTTGCAGTGGTATCATGTAGCTTGAGTTGAGGAGGGCCAACCTCTTCATAGTGGAGCAACATGGAGATCGCGATAGATGTGGTTGATGTTCATGGATTGAGGAGAATTTCTAGTTTTTGGAGACGTGGACCTTGATGGAGGTTTATGTGATGATGAGCAGAGTTGGGTAGCATGGATAGTGATGTTGGAGCTAGAAAAAATTTGTGACGATTTGATGATGATGGTGTTGTCGAGGGCGAGAACATTTCTAGAGTGGTGGAGGATGCTAAGGCCTTGAGTTGGCGAGCGCCCGAGAAAGTCGAAAAACTGACAATCACGATTAAAGGTGTGCGATCGTGATGGAAGTATGATGAGCACCCGCATTTGGTTAAAGGTGACTCAGATTAATACATTCAGTTAAAGGCAACTTGGTTTAATACATTCAGTTGACTCGGAGGAGACTTTCAATTTTAGGTGACCGACTCATGCGATGGGCTATGCAACGGGATGTGTGATGAGTCGTGCGATGAGGATGTGCGATGGGAGCATGAGACAGGCAGGCACATCGGGCGAATCAAGTTGGGCATTCAGGCGGGTGCACGCTCGGGTGAGGCGCCAATGGGCGAGTCAACATAATGAGCAGTCGGGTGCACCCACCTTGACAAGGGTGACCTGAAGTGCGACTGATGGAACAAGCGACATATGTGCGACCAAAGTGAGGAGTTGAGCATGTAGTTGGATGGGCCGACCGAGCAACATTTATATGACAGGTCGACATTCGATTTGGAGTTGGGCCGATTCTTATAAAATGGGCAGACTGACATATAGACATATGGTGGGCCGACCTTTGGAGGAGCCGAAAGGTTTCATCCTTTGAGTACCATGGTGTGGATCGTGGCTATATATTAGAAAGAATTAGTTGGCATTGGAAGCAATCGAAATCGACCATTTACACATTGCAAAAAATAGAGCGAGGGAGAACCGAGCGAGATATAGTGAAGGAGAACCAGCGGGGCAGCAAAGGGCTAAAGGCCGAAGGTTGCAAGTGGGTTAGGTCACATTTTTGGTAGGCTGTTGGCACGGTGGGTTAGGTCGGGCAGATTGCGTTGCGTGTAGGTCATGTGCCCGCGTCGACGGGTAGGCAGAATAGTTGCGTGCACAATGGGTGAACAATTCGAGTTTAACACAAAAGTTCAGGGGGACTATTTGAAGCAGGTTCAGGTAGATGTTGGATTGTGATGGTGTAGGCCGTGAATAGAGTTGAGTGGAAAACATGATAGCGCTAACCAAAGGCTGAATGATGTGGAGTTGGTGTATTGCCGAAGTGTAGGCTGCATGCAAAGCATAAAGGGCAGCACGACAAAGCAACACAACCGTCGAACAAAGTGTGCAGAATTTAGGTGAGGCTGAATGTAGGTAAAATGAGCTATGTCAGAATAGAACTTGGGGTTTCCAAGCATGCAAATGTGGGAAGAGGCAGCAACAAGCTATACGATTATGTCTTACATAGCATTTTTTCATTGTCCTTGTACTTCTCGTTCCTTGATCCTGAAGGACCTCTACAGTGAACCCTATATTCTTTCTCTTCGTGAAGAAACTCCTATTGTGTCCCTCTTCATGAGCAGAACAATTCCCTTTTGCACCATTCCCAAAATCTTCTGTTTTTCCTAGTTTACAAGACCGGCGGTAATGACCTTTGTCCTCATCGCGTCGATATGCAGGGGTTAACACTATCCCTAGCGCCGACCGAAGCGACTAAACTTTGTTCCAGTTGCATTGATCCTCTTTTGGAAAGTTTTTTAAATAAGGAGCCACAGCTTCCATCTCTAGAAGCTTCGTAACGGATGTCTGGTAAATGGTTGAACCGGATGGAGTCGAGGATGTCAGTTTGGTCTCCTTTCCCCTATAAGGATGGAACTATTCAATAGATAAGACCTTCTCCCATGAGAAGAGGAACCATCTCCCATCCATTCATGCTATGTAAACCTCCATTTTTCCCAAGCACAAGCTAGTGTTAATGTGGGTGTGCTAGTGCTAATTAAGTTTGGAGTAAACAACAAGTTATTCATAGTTGTAGCCCTCTAGTTGTGTGTGAGGGAGAAGTGTGAATTTGGTTTAGTGTGAATCCTAAAGAGAAGAGCCTTAAAACTATCATTGTTGAGGCCATCATGGAATGCTAACAAAAGTGTGTGGGAACCTGGTTTTGTCAGAGGAGAACGGAAATGTCAAGACAATGGTTGTAATCTCTTCTTGATTCAATATATATGCAACTGTCAATTGATTTCCTACATAATGTGTCATCTCACATGTTTATGGCTTAATGTTTCTTGAATTGTTAAGTAGGTTGAATTACAATTTGTCTATTATCACGGTTGTTGTTTACTGTTGTTTACTTGTTTTAGGTGTTCGAAGAAGGAAACGGGGGATAGTTGGAGAGAGCAAGCAAGGTCATCACCAAACGTGATAAGTGTACTAAGAGGTAGACCCTCTTAATTGGTTATAACCTAATGAAATATTCAATAGAATGTATCGGTTGTGGCTAGACCCATCATCGGGCTAGAGGAATTGTTTGTGTCCGCACTCATAATTTTACTTCACCACAAATTGGTGACTCCGCTAGGGAGCCAATCGTTATGTTTGATTGCTAGGAATTCCATGGTTTTGTGTGAACTTTTCTAGTTTCATCATTTCCATTTAGTTTTGTTTGTTTTCATGTGCTTACTAGTCTGGGTTTGAAATTCATAGTAGCAAGTTTGGTCCCCACTTAAATTTTTTTTTTTCTTAGCATCCTCGCTCAGTGCACTTAATTCTCTGACAGTGGCATCAATCAACGCAATATGCTGAGAAACAGTCATGCCGCCCTCCTTCTCACGCTTGTTGACAGTTAGGCAGTCACGTCGATGCCTGTAAGTGAAGATTAGGGTTTACCCCAAATCTTGACAAATGTGTTTTGCTCTCATGATTTCGACCCTTTAAGCTTTTTAGACCGTCTTCTCGCTGACTAGAAAACTACTTTTCATTTGGTTTGTTTTCTTGCTGATTTGTCATCTTTTCGCTTGATTTCTTGGGTCATTGGATGGTTAGTGTGTTAGGTCCCTATAATACTAGTGATTACCCCATTACTATTGTAATTGTATCCCTTATTAATATTGTTGTGCCCCTATTGTCTCCATCTTTTTATTACTGTGCCCCATAGAATCCCTCTATTGTTATTTTGTGCCTTTATATTATTATTGTTAGGTCAGCTTGGTTATATTGTGACTCCTTAGACTCCTATATATAGAAAGGAGGTTTTGTCATTTGAATCATCCAAGATTTTTTCATTTATGTAATGTAAAGGAGGTTGACCCCTCGAAGAGGTTGAATTCTAAGGTGTTAATCTATATTTTCTATCTTTTTGTGAGCTGGTTTCATAACATTTGGTATCAGATCTTTGAATTCTAGGGTTTTGCTGCTCCAAATAGGTCATCGTGGCATTTGCACTATAACTTTTTTTTTTTGATGTTTCAAATGCTACAAAAAAAATCTATTTGAGAATAAATCACGCTGAACCTCGGATCTGAATTTTAGAGCTTTCCGCGCAATATTTACGGATATATGATTTGAGGAAGTTGGTCTTTTTGCAGACTCCTGAATTACATTCCAAATAGGTGACCTGGGGAAAATAGTCATAACTTTTGTTTTGAGCATCAGAATGAAATTTCGTAAGAAGTTATAGAAAGAGGACGGATAGTAGTTTCCTATGTATATTTTTTAGATCCTAAAGTCGAAATAGTGACACGTGGCACTTCATACAAGTTCGCTCTTCTGAAAAGGTATATAATCAGGTCATCTTGGGAGATTGTGCATAACTCTTTCTTGGAGAATCTAAATTCGATCAGACTGGTGGCATTGGAAAGAGGACACAGAGCATTACCGCAGGCGCAATTTAAGAACTGGAAGATCTGAAATTATAGAGATACATCAGAGGCAATATCGAACTCCTACAAAGTGAAAAAAGGTGTGTAGATTTTTTTAAATTTTTGGTTAAGCTTGGTTTGAAAAATTATTTTTAAGGAATTCAAAGGGCATAGTATAGCATTATTATCGGTAACTGATGCCTTGAGGAAAGAAAATTCAAACACCTAGTAAGCAACTTGAAAGCTCTAGCATGACTTATGAAGAAGAGGAAGAAATGCAACATGATATATCAAAATTACGAGACCAAGTGCAACAAATGTCACTCGCACAAAAAGTAACAGAATCTAAGATGGATGGTTTAAAGAAAGATGTAGAAACTAAGATGAATGACATGGAAGCTAAGATGGACGACATGAAGATAGATTTGAAGATAGGCATGGCAGATTGGAAGACAGATTTGACAAATTTTCTACAAGAAATACTTACTAATGGTGAAAGGGTAGTAAAGGAAACACGTGATGAGAAAAAAATAAATGTTAATCATGATTTCATAGACTCTAATGTTGGATCTAAGAACCACCATATTCCAAAAATCAATATGAGAAAGTGTGATGGCAAGGATCCCGCAACATAGATACTATAGATGGAGCAATTTTTCGATCTCAGTAATGTGCAAAACACACAAAAGGTACATATTGCCACTTTATATTTGGAACCAAATCAATTTGTATGGTATCAATGGATTTTATCTCGTAAACAAATTGTCACTTGGGAAATTTTTACGGAAGAATTGACAGCACATTATGAGGATACAAAAAGCAACACTTTTTTTAGCCAACTGATAAGTCTCAAACAAAAGGGTTCCATGATGGATCACATTAAGGACTTCCAAAAATTGAACATAAGGGTAAAAGATATTCTAGAAGAGCATAGGATTGATGTGTTCATAGGGACTTTAAAGGATAATATCCAACATGAGGTTTGCCTTTGGGAACCTGGATTCATTGGAGAAGGCATTCAGGTTAGCAAGACAAATGGAAAGCAAAATTATGGCAACCAGGAAGCCTACCACTCACAACTATAAAAATGGAAGTGTTGTTGCCCCTAGCCTTCCACAACCTAGAATGTTGACACCACAAAAATTGGAAGAAAAAAGAGCAAAAGGGCTTTGTTACAATTGTGATAGCAAATACACTAAAAGTCACAAGTGTGCTGAGAAGAAATTATTCTACATAGATGAGGAAGAAGAAAAGGAGCAAGAAATGTCAAAAGAAGAGGATATACTCTAGGAACAAAGCCTAGATAAAGAAGTAATGAATTCAACCATATCTTGTAATGCATGGCTGGAATTACCACTCCTCTAACTATCAAGATAGAAGGACATATCAAGAAGAAAAAGGTAATAGTGTTGATTGATTCAGGAAGTAGCCTTAATTTTATTCATTGTAAGGTAGCAAAAGAATTGAATTTCTTCCTATATCCAGCACTAGAGTTTCAAGTGATGATTGCAAGTGGAGGAATGATAAATTGCTCTGGAAAGTGCCATAATATCAAGCTATCCATGGGAGAATATGTATTGAGTAGCCCAATGTTTTCCATTCCAATGGGAGGTGTTGATGTTGTACTAGGAGTCCAATGGCTACAATCCTTGGGTACAATAGCTTTTACTTTTCAAGAAATTTTCATGAAATTTTTTGTAGAGGGAAAGGAAGTTGAATTAAGGGGTATTGCAGGGAAACCGAGAAAGATAATCAGCTCTAACGGTATGACAAAGCTTCTAAAAAAGGTACAACAAGGTGTAATTGCACAATTATGTTTGCTAGATGTTTCCACATCGAAATCATCTATTTCTCCAGATCTCCAAAAAGTCTTGGACGATCATTCCAAGGTATTTGAGACTCCCAAAGGTGTCCCACCTATTTGTGATCATGTTCATGCTATTCATTTGATTCCAAGAAGTGTTCCTCCAAACATCAGGCCGTACAGATATCCCAATGCCCAAAAGAGTGAAATTGAGCGTATGGTTGCAGAAATGCTAGAGGCTGGTATAATTCAACCTAGTTAAAGTTCTTTCTCTGCTCCAGTAGTATTGGTGCACAAGAAGGATGGATCATGGTGCATGTGTTCGGATTATAGGGAACTCAACAAGCTCACTATTAAAGATAAGTTTCCCATTCCTGTCATTGATGAATTACTTGATGAATTTCATGGATCAATTTACTTCACCAAGTTGGATCTTCGTTCAATATATCATCAAATCAGAATGAAGACTGAAGACTAAGACATTCCGAAAACAACATTTAGAACTCATGAGGGTCATTATGAATTTTTGGTCATGCCTTCTGGCCTTACCAATGCACCTTCTACACTTCAAGGTTTGATGAATTCCATTTTCAAACCCTTCCTTAGAAAATTTGTGTTAGTATTTTTTGATGATATACTAATCTACAACAAGTCTTGGTAGGATCATGTTGAACATTTTGACATGGTGCTACAACTATTGGAGGAGAAAAAATTATATGCAAAAATATCCAAATGTTTCTTTGGAGAACAAGAGGTGGAATATCTGGGTCATATTGTATCTCATGAAGGAGTTAAGGTAGACCCTAGAAAAATTAAAGCCACTAAGGAATGGAAAATCCCCACATCCATAAAGCATCTACGAGGATTTCTCAGGTTGACAGGGTATTATCGCAAGTTTTTTAAGAATTATGGGAGAATAGCAGCACCTTTAACAATATTATTGAAGAAAGATGCATTTTCATGGACTCCAGAAGCAACAAAGGCCTTTGAACATCTTAAAGAGGCAATGTTCCAAGCACGTGTCTTAGCTACACCGGACTTCACAAAAAGCTTTATTGTGGAATGTGATGCTTCAGGAAATGGAATTGGTGTTGTTTTAATGCAAGATGAAAGACCCATTGCTTTTGAAAGGCATCCAATCAAGGGAAAGTTTTTACACAAAGTTATTTATGAGAAGGAAATGTTGGAAATACTACATGCACTTAAGAAATGGTGACCCTACCTAATGGGAAGACACTTCAAGGTAAAAACAGATCATGATAGCCTTAAAAACTTTTTAGAACAAATATTATCATCTAAAGAGCAACAAAAGTGGGTCACAAAGATGTTGGGTTATGACTTTTAAATCATCTACAAAAAAGGGAAGCAAAATATGGTGGCAGATGCACTCTCAAGAAAGGATGAGGATGTGGAAGCATTGTTGTGGGCCATTTCTATTATCTATCCAAATTGGATCAACGAAGCAAGGGATGAATGGAAGAATGATGAAGAAGTGTGGACACTTACTCGAAAGTTACAACAAGATTCCAGTACATCTGATACATTTAGTTGGCAAAATGATTCGTTATGGTACAAAGATCGCTTATACCTCTATAATAATTCCCAACTCAAACAAAAGATTCTTATGGAATTGCACACTTCTCCCTTAGGAGGGCACTCAGGATTTTTAAAAACTTACCATAGGGTTAAGAAGGATTTTTTTTGGGATGGCCTTGAATCGGATATTCAAAAGTTTGTGGCTGAATGTTTGGTTTGCCAACAAAATAAATTTGAAACAATTAAGACCCTGGTCTATTACAACCTTTATCCATTCCAAGCCAATGTTGGGAGGATGTTTCAATGGATTTTATCACAGGTTTACCCAAGTCTGAGGGAAAGAGTGTCATCATGGTGTTAGTTTATAGACTTACCAAGTATGCACACTTTTGTGCATTATCACATCCATTTAAAGCCAGTACAGTTTCTACTGCATTTATGGAAACAATTCAAAAGCTACATGGAAATCCAAAGATTATTGTAAGTGATAGAGATCCCATTTTCACTGGAAATTTTTGGACAGAATTATTTTCTTGTCTTGGTACTTAGTTAGCTCATAGCTCATCTTATCATCCTCAATCTGGGAAACTGAGATAGTAAACAAATGTTTGGAAGGATATATTCGTTGCTTTATATATGATAAACAAACACAATGGGTCAAATGGTTGCCTCTGGCTGAATGGTGGTATAACACTTCCTTCCATACAACAACAAAAATGACCCCATTTATGGTACTTTATGGATATCAACCACCATCCATCACATCATATTTAAGAGAAAATTCTAAGGTTCAAGCAGTGGAACCTCACATCAAGCATCAACAACAAATCCTCCAACTCTTAAATGATAACCTTGTGTTGGTGCAGAATAAAATGAAATAACAGGCAGATCAACATCGCAGCGAAAAAAGTTTTGATGTAGGTGATTGGGTATTCCTACGGCTACAACCATATAAACAAATGTACCTCAAGCAAGCTAAGAAGGATAATAAATTATCACCAAAGTATTATGGTTCGTACAAGGTGT
>APFE030881615.1:0-13697 GCA_000404065.3 Pinus taeda | reverse complement strand
CTTATGGCTTCAAGTCTAGCAACAGGTGCAAAAGTTTCTTCAAAGTCTATACCTTCTTGTTGAGCATACCCTTTACAAACAAGTCTGGCCTTGTTTGTAATAACTTCTCCATTTTCATTCAGCTTGTTTTTGAATATCCATTTGGTTCCTATGACATTCTTATCATTAGATCTAGGAACCGATTCCCAATATTATTCTTTTCAATATGCTCAAGTTCTTCATTCATGGCCTTTACCCAACATTCATCTTTGCATGCTTCATTTACATTTTGTGGTTCGATGGAGGAAAGCAATGTTAGATAGCTTGAAGCTTCTTTAATAGTTCTTCTTGTCTGCACACCTACCTCTTTTTGCCCCAAAATTTGAGTCTCTGGATGATTTTTCTGAACATACTTGGATGGATTATTTTATTCTACCCTTATCTGTTCTTCTGGTGCCTCATTGGTTTATTCTTCATAATTAGTCTGATTTGATGTGGAAGGATAGTCCTCATCTTCTTCATAATCTTCGGTTTTTACCTGCTTTGGATTTTTGCCTGCTTCATCAACCACAACATCAATACTTCCAACAATTTTCCCAAGTCTTTTATTATAACACTTATATTCTTTACTTCGGGAAGAGTAACCAAAGAGTATGCCTTCATCTACTTTAGGTTCAAATTTGCCAATTTTTTCATCAATCCTTTTGATGTAACATTTGCTTTCAAAAACTTTGAAGTATTTTATAGTAGGAGTCTTACCATACCAAAATTCATGTGGAGTTTGAGTGTTGTTTACCCGAACATTTGTTTTGTTGAGAATAGTGATGACAACAAATGCAGCTTCACCCCAAAAGGTTGTAGGAGTTCCAGACTCATCTAGCATAGCACGAGCCATTTGTTGAACAGTTTTGTTCATCCTTTCTACCACTCCATTTTGCTGAGGAGTTCTTGCGGTAGAGAATTCCCTTCTTATTCCATGTTCTTCACAGAAGTCGAAGAATTCATTCGAGGTAAATTCCCCTCCTCGATCAGACCCTAGGCATTTGATTTTGCGATCTGATTCATTTTCAACCAAAGCTTTGAACGCTTTGAACTTTTCGAATGCTTCACCTTTGTGTTTTAGAAGTCCTATCCAACACATTCTGGAAAAGTCGTTAATGAACAATATAAAGTATTCTTCTCCACGAGGTGACTTTTTTCTAGATGGACCACATAAATCAATGTGAACAAGTTCAAGAGGCTTACTAGCTGATCCTTCCTTCTTAGGGAAATGTGCTCTGGTTTACTTACCAAATTGACATGATTTTCATATTGTATTCTTTGGAATGCCGATATGAGGAAGATCACGAACATCCTGGTATCTACATGCTTTTCTTATTTGAGAGAAACTTAGATGCCCCAATCTTTTGTGCCATAGCCAGTGTTCATCGTCTTTGCTTAGGTAGCACTATTGTTGTCCCCCCTTAAGTATGTACAGGTTGTTTTGAGTTCTTATACCTTTGATCATTGTTTCTCCTGTATCAAGCTCACGAACAACACATCCATTTGATCAAAATACTACCTCATTTCCTTGATGACAAATTTGATTGACACTCAATAGATTATGCTTTAGACCATCAACATACATAACATTCCCAACTTTAACCTTTTCTTTTAAGAGAACAGAGCCTTTACCTTTTATGACTGCAGGAGTGTCATTACCAAATGAGACTTTATTTTCTTTTTCTAAGCCATTATATGATTGAAGTTTTTCTTTTTCACCTGTCATGTGTTTTGAGCATCCATTGCCGATGTACCACTGATTTTTTTGTCCTTCTGCTTACAAGGCTATACCACATCTTTCTGTTTGCGGTTCTTTCTTTCTCCATGTTTTGGGACCCAATGAAGCTTGCACCTTCTGAGATGTTTGCTGAAATTTAGTCCTGCATTCAGAATCTTCATGATCGAAGTTGTTACAGATAGAGCATTCTATTTCATTTTCAAGAGCAGAAAAGTCATTGTAGGTCCATTTCATGATCCTAGTCACATTCCTTTGATTTCATGCTTCTCTAGTCATGATGGTCTTGTAAGCAACACATTGAGCAGCTTTGTGTCCAAAGTTATGACATGAAAAACATTGGCCATTAAAGAAATTCATGCGATTATCCAATCTACTGACCTGCTGATTGTAGTTTCTGTTGACATTCATTCTTGAAGAAAATTGAGAGTGATTTACCTGTGGTTGGTTATAGCTTTTGTTCATCCTTGAAGTAGGTTTAACCCGATTTACCTGGTGATCTGCTTTATGCCTTTGTTGACGATTGTCAACCTGTTCACTTCTCCTTACTGCATCAAGATAGCTTTTGGAGGTTGATGGCTTCTGTGCTTGAGATGCTTCTTCAATATATCCAAAACCTGTCTTTATCAGAGGAGAACGTTGCACTTTGATAATTTCATCTAAAGTTTTTGATCCTTTAGCAAACCTGAGATTGAGAGCTTTTGTTTTCTCAATATCTTTTCTTAGACCCACAATTTCACATTCTAATTTTTCAGTGTTTTTCCCTTTCATCAAGTTGGAATGTCAGAGTATCTATAATCATACTCTTTTCTTCTAAACAGATTTTAAGTTTAGAAATTTCTTCATAGAGACCGTCTTCATCTAAAGCATCCAAGAAATCATCATCTTCAAGAGCCATCAAAAGTCTATAGTCATTACCATGTTCATCTTCATCACTATTTGATAAACCATTGTTATCTTCATGCGTATAGTATCTCTTCTTACTTACATTCTGTTTTCTGTTCCATTTTGTTGGTTCCTTACCTTTATCAAGCTTATCTTTATGAGGAAATTTGGTTGCATAATGACCGACTCTTCCACAAGCAAAGCATTTGAAAGGTAGTTTACCTCTGATTCTTCCAGAACCCCGTTGAAGGTTCTTGATAAAGTTTGCTTCTTCCTCTCCTTCTGAAATGTGTCCCGATTCATTGAGCTCTTCTCTTCCTGAAGCCTTGAATGCAGCTTCTCTCATATTTGGTGGACCTCCTTTTCTCATTTCAACAGCAGTTAGGATTCCATGCAGTTGCGTCATAGTCATACTCTAAAGATCTTGCTTTTCTTCTATGGCATAAACTTTTGATTCAAACTTAGAATACAAGGATCTTAAAACCTTTTCAACTAAAGTAACTTCTTTTATCTCTTCACCCAAGTTTTTCATGCAATTAACAATCTCATCTATACGTAGGAAGTAATGAGCTATACTTTCATCATTGTGTATTTTGAGAGTTTCATATTGAATTATGAGAGATTGTAGTTTTGCATGTTTTACCTGATTGTCTCCTTCATAGCTTGGAACGATCTTGTCCCATATTTCTTTGGCAGTTTTGAGCTGCATAACCTTGACAAATTCTAATTGTGAAAGACTCCCCAATAGTGTATTGACAACCTTGGCATTTGTTTCATATTGCTTTTTACCTGTTGTATCTGTAGGAATTGCTGATGGAAATGTATATCCCCCTTCCACGATTTCCCAAACATCTGTTCCAAGAGACTGAAGATAGGTTGTGGTTCTTACCTTCCAATAGACGAAGTTGCTCCCATCAAAGATTGGTGGTCTAATGGATCCTTCTCTTTCGTAGCTGCCCATGATGATAGATCTTCCTTCAAGCGATCAAGCTTCTTTTGAAGGACCTGCTCTGATACCAATTGTTGGAAATAATTGTGAGAGGGGGGGGTGAATCAGTATTAACAAGTTAACAATATTTCATTTCCATAAACATATGTATATATGCTACTTTTGTTAATGAAACTTTCATGTATATGCAACTGTGTTTAGAGCAACCAGCATATACCTTGCAAACTTATAATTTAGTTAGTTGATCTTTAATCTGTGTATCAGAACCATATAAATAGTAACCAGGTGCAGTAAACAGAACATGCAATCACACACATAAACACAAGATATAAGGTGGAAACCTAATGTGGGTGAAAACCACCTATTGCAATCGTCTCTATCTTTCTTTAATAAGAAACTTCTTTTTACAAATTTTGTACTGGTGCAATCTTATACCAGTACGCGGGCTTCTACCTGCAGAAGGCTACAACCTTCTCTCATTCTCCAACTTTTCTTGGAAGGGAGCTACAACCCTCTTAGCTCTTGTACTAGCTGATGTGTTTACTAGTACATAGGTGCTGACCTACAGAAGGCTACAACCTTCTGTTTTCTTCCAGGGACCATGTTTCATAAATTTTCAGACTGGATCCATCAATAACATCAATCAAACATCAAATATATCTGCATCAACCAATCTCCTTTGTACCAACCAAAACTGAATCAAACAATCACTTTTCTAAATGTTGTAACCAGAATACAGTTGCAGTAACCAAAACCCAGAACACTACAAAAGTAAACAAAAGTAGCTTAAACATATTTTATGAGGTGTGCGCTACTTCAATGTGTCAAAACTGCATGCATATGCACTTTTCTCAAGGCGGACCTGCGTATATGCAGTTTTGAAATGCTGAACCAGCATGTATATGCGCCTTTGCTATACTAAACCTGCGTACATATCTGTAAAAGATGATTTAACCTTTACCGCTATTTAGGCATTAGTTATACCCAGATCATTAGATTTGCAGATTACGACATGCGCCAATTATTCAGATAAAAGACCAAAATCACACAAAGATACTTCTCTTCAAGCCTTAAGATCTTGACCCATCAATATAACTTATCCTTCTTCAAGTGCTAAAATTCCTCCTTGATTCAGATCCAGCTATGCACCATAACCTAATGACCAGTATTCTAGATCTTACTGTTCATTAGATATTCAATTCTTGAGTGCCTTTGCCTAATGATCTCCTCCTCCTTTTATAGTCTTAGGCCTTACTCAATACCATGGTCGAAAACCACTTAGAAACAATACCTTGGACCAATCACCTGGGGTCAACACTTCGGACAAGATACCTTGGACCATACCATGGTCCAAATACCATAGACCATACCATGGTCCAAATACCATAGACCAAAACCAAAGTCTCCAACATGTATGCGCCTTTCCTTGCGTGAAAGTGTGTGTATACGCATACGCGCCTTTTGGTTGGCGAACCCGCGTGTATACGCGACTTAGTCAAGGGGAACCTACGTATATCTCTTTTTCCTTCATTTTGTGAGCCTGAACTATGATCTATCATCCGAGTGAGTTTCCATCAAGGACAACACCCGTGTCATAGCACCAAACCTGTGTCATAATGCCAGCACTTCACACAAACCTTGATCTGCTTCACATGTCACATGGCTATGTGTCTCAAGAATGTCTTCCCTTTGTTGAAGATCACATCATAACCACGACCTTCCAAAACTGTAATAGAGATGAGATTTTTCTTTAGGTCTAGAACAAACATGACATTATTAAGCCTGAGGGGGGAGCCTGACTCCCTCTAAAAGGTGACTATACCAATCTTAGTCGCATTATACCTTCCTCCATCCCCCATCTCGACGTGCATCTTTAATTCTTTTTCATCCAGGTCACTAAAAAAATATCTACACCTTGTCATATGGAATGATGCACCTAAGTCCAAGTACCACATGCTCCCCATCATTGTATTGGTCATGCATCGGATAAGGGTAAAGCCAAGCTCGAACTATGAAGCCAAGGCTTCACTTGCCGCTCCTCCTGAGGTCTTCTTGCTTGCCTTTTTGTGTGGACACTTTGTGGCATAGTGCCCCAATTCATGACAATGTAAGCATTTAGTTTTTGACAAATCTTCCTTTTTCCCCCCTAGACTGGATTTGGTTTGGATTGAGATTTATTCCCTTTTCCTTTCTTTTCCTTTCTATCCAATGCAAATTTTTCTTCATCATCACCCTTGGATGAAGTCCCATCTCTGGTATTCCACCTTATTTCCTCTTGTACCAAATTGGACCATAAGCGTTCCCAATTCAGTAGTTTCTCCCTCCCATTCACTGAATCTTAATAGTTATGCCAACTCTTGGGAAGGCCTAGATGGGCTAGGCTTACCAAGTCTTCTTCAGGAACATTAACACTGACCCCACCAAGTTCATCACGACATTGTATGAACTTGCTCAGACATTGCATAATAGTGTCATTCTTCTACATCTTGATACTTTGAAGTTTATCCTTGAGCTTCAGCTTCCTGTGGTCACTATTATTCTTGAACAATTATGTTAGTGCTTTCCACATTGAGAACGAAGTTTCGTTTCCATGGATACTTGAGACAATGTGATCCCGTACTCCCTCCAAGATTATTCTCCTCACCTTGGCTACATATTTCTCCCACTGAGCAAGGTTATGGGCATCAGAATTTGATGGTTTTGTAACATCAATCTTGATGTATTTTAGCAATCCATTATCATCCAATACCGCCTCCACGTGATACTTCCATGCAACAAAATTAGAGGTGTCTTCCAAGGCATACTCTAGCCTTAGTCCATTGTAGGCCATCTTCTTAGCTCTATAGAAATATTGCTACAGTGAACTCCAAATTTGAACCTCTTAAGAAACAACTTCAAAATTCTTGCTCTAATGTGAATCATGCTATGGTACCATGTACAAATTATGATGTAGATTTGCAATTTCTCATGAAATTTTAATCAAAATCACAAGACAAAAACCTACTCTACTACTCTGCAGACATTAATTCACAATTTAGAAGAAAAAATTTAAACATGCAGTAAGAACTAACACACATGCACACACTATTTTTCCTAGGGAAAGCAATCTGCTAAAAAAACCCATTGTCTGCTTGCATTAATATGATGAATAGAGATGTATTACAATTGCTTTGCTCAATTGAGCACAACCTGTATGTGCATAACCTATCTCTCTGCTCATTGAGAAGCTCTGACTTGGACTTAGTCAATTTCCGCCTCTGCTTGAGCCTCTATTTTCTTGCGCAATTCCTTGAGAAATTAGGCCCTAATTATCCAGGAATTTCTCCAAAATGGATTTTGCAATTCCTCAGGTTGATCATCAGGTTACATGAAACACCTATACACTCTGAAATAGTCTAAAACTAATGTTACACTGCCTTGGAATCTCCACCTCAACTGGGTAACTTGAATTCGTTGCATGCACTAGCTATTTTGGGTTGATCAGTTAATTGGATGATCACTGAGTTTGACTAAAGTCCCACTACAAAACTGACCTTCCACTAGTTCCTCCAACAATTGGAACTAGTTTAACTGAAAACAACTTGAGATCACTAATTTTGATCGCTAAAAATTATCAATCCAACATGCTTAACTGAACTTTAGCTCCTCCAACTCAAATTTATTAAGTAAATTAGGTGACACGAGCCATGTCACACAAGTTAACTACATCCAAGTTGTGAACTGATGTGGAAATTCGAATTTTCTCGATTTAATCAAGGCAAAATCAAATTGACAATTTATTGTTGCATTTTTCAACATATCATATCACACACAGTCTAAGATGCATGACTTGGCTTGATGGTATCATCCCCCTCGCTTTTGTTGACACTCTCGTTGTAAAGAAATCTTCAAATACAAAAAACTTGTGTTCATATATGTACCCTTTTGTTTTGGTATAATGCATACATAGATGACTCTTACTCGAGCAAAATTATTATGTACACTAATCTTCTTCATACAAGTAGTGGATGCCTTCAATTTGCACAAAACATTAAATGCGCACATAATTACACATTCAGGGGCAAAGTTTATAGGTTTTATTGAGAGTTTACCCCTTGTAGCCTGTCCCCAATGACCCAAACTAACTTGGATGAGTATTTAATGATGCTTTGGGTTGAGGATAGGGGAGGGTACACTTATGATATCAATTTTCTCACTTATCTATATGTCTTCAATCCCATGAGTTTTTAAGTAAGTGGGAACACTTGTTTCCTTGTA
Organism: Pinus taeda; assembly: GCA_000404065.3. NCBI lineage: Eukaryota > Viridiplantae > Streptophyta > Pinopsida > Pinales > Pinaceae > Pinus > Pinus taeda. Next base: position 5,850 of record APFE030881615.1, on the reverse strand, counting down.
TCTCCATCATTCTTATAGAATTGGAAATATATTATTTCTCTTTAACTTTATTTGTGCTAAAGAGGAAGACATCATGGAGGATACCTTTAGTGGCCCAGAGTAGAGGGATCTGTAGGATAGTTCTAAGCAGTTCTTATAGCAAAGAACAAGGTGTTTCAGAGCCTTCTATTGCTATTTACTTTATCAACAAGAAAATCATTTCATTCTATCCCAATTAAATGTGCTTTTAATATATATTATGACGATGAATTATTTTCTTGATTTCTATCATCATGAACACTTAAGTTTTCTTTAATTAGGCTGTTATCACCTATTATTGTCTCCTTTTGAGGGCAGGTTCTCAAGGAAAAAATTGGAGTAAGAATATTTGGCTCGTGGATGATCCATATTTTTTCACTCCACTACCGAAATTAACTAGGATCATTTACTTCTGTGATGTTACCAGAATTGCATGTGAACGAGTATGAAAAACCACATGTGCATACTCAGTTAAAGAAGAGGAAACATAATGACAACCATCAAATCAAAGAACACAAAGAAGTTGATAACAGAGTTCACCCAGTGTGGGTTACGTCTTTGGCCCGATGTCAAGAGTGGGGAGGCTGCTTCATTAAATGTTGCAAGATGATGGTGAGTACATGGTACATTCTTTGTCATTACAAGGATAAACTCGCTCAACTAGAGTGGCATGTCTTTCCACGAGACGTTCTCCCATAGGAACTCTAACTCATATGGGCCCTCCTTTAGCATGACAAGATATATAATTCTCACATGAAGTGGCATACGAGTATCCTCCAATAAAATGGTAAACAAGGATCTCAACATAAAAAACATCATCTCAGCAAATCAAAAGAAAGACATGGCATCATTTCATCATATGCCTCCACTTTCGGGGACGGCCTGGAAATGAACAACTCTATTGAAGAAATGGAATGTATCATTGAATTCGTGGTGCAAAATTGTGTCGAATGACTATAAACTTGACCCCTTTCTGACACTATCAAAATCTAGACCTTCGGGAATCTCAAAGATTCCCCAAATATTCCTTCTCGCTAGTTGACTTGATATTTTGCTGCTCATATGAGGACACTGATCACACCATCACATTCCCTCTGGAAAACTGAGAAGAATGAGTATAAAGTCGGCATGGTTCTGAAACTGTCAAAATCTGGCCCTTAGGGAATCTTTTAGATTCCTCATGATTCCACAAAGATTCATCTATGCAAGTTGACTGAAGATACACTAATCATATTAGAAAATTGATCACGCTGTTAGACTCCTTGCGAAACTCTGGATCGTTTGAGTATAAATTTGGCATGATTATGCCACTGTAAAAAATAAGCTCTAAGGGAATATTTTAGATTCCTCATGATTCCCCTACCTCTCGGTTCCTTGTCTCGATTTGCATGCTAGCTCTGGGTTCCGTGCGCTCCCTTCTGTAGTTTGATTCCCCTATTGGGCGAATGAGAAATTTTGGTTTATAAAAAAAAAATGAGGCATGAATTATAAAGCCAAATAGGTTGGCGCATTGGTATATTCAGCAAATGGTTAGAGGGTGTCCTGGGTTCCAACCCATGGCCCACCTATTTCCCTTTTTGGTTGGTGTTGTGTTTTTAGTTGAGGAATAGGGCCATCCATCAACTGATGCAAGTTCAAATCCTGTCGGTCCCCCATTATATGACAACCGTTTGAAATGGCCAACCCGTATCATCGTTATCTTTTGTATATAATATGGTATGGGGTGGTGGTCCCGCCACCCCATAATTATATTATATATTAATATTATTTTATTTTATTTTTATTTATTATTTTATTTTATTATTATTATTATTTTATTTTTTATTTTATTTTATTTTATTTATTTATTTTTATATATATATATATATATTATATATATTTTTTTATTTTTTATTTTTTTTTTTAATTTGAAAATATTGTCAAAAACCATCGATCAAATTTTTATGGGTCACCAACAAAATTAAGTAGGCAACAAATTCACTTTTTCCAACCGCCGAAAACCATCACCGATAAGTGCCAAATTGTTGCCTTATTAGTGGCTACCAATGGGCCTAGTTTGACCAAGACTTTGATTGGCCATAACTTTCACATACGAACTCAGATTGAGGTGTAGTTTGTGTCATTGGAAAGCTTGCGACAAGATCTTCACTCTAAACTTGGTTTCACTTCAATCCAACAACTTTGAATTTTGAGTTTTTCCAAAGCCACTTCTGAATTCTGAGTGTTTCTGGATTTGGATCCACCTGGATCATTCCTCCGCACTGAGGAGCTTTTAGTCCTCCAAAAGCATGAACATAATTTGAAATTGTTGTGTTACATTGTTTGCACAACAAGCATCCTGACAGGTCACACTTCCTTCTCCTTCACCCTTGTTCTTCGGAGCCATAAGTGATGAACCAACACCTGCATCCTTTGCAAACCTGTAGTACTATCTTTGCAAACTACATGTTCAATTACATGACCCAAGCATCCCCATACTTGCTAAGAGTTTATAAGACACACACTTTGGTGAAGTGTACATCATAATAGAAATTAATACCCCAACTATCAACAAAGGCCAAAAACATCATTGTTGCTTCAATAAGCGACAGAAAACACATCATCATTTTTACAATTATATCGCAACACACGATTTACAAAATGCAACCATGAAAAACTACTATATCTAGTAAAACCATATCTCACTCATCCAATTGAATGGGTCATCATCTCCCTGTGGTGAATTCACTTGTTGAACAACCTTTCCAATTGGTTCTTCCATAAGCACTTTGTCTTTGAGACGACGCTCTGGATGGAGCCTCCAACATGTGGTTCTTTGATGTCCATCTCTGTTGCAATGATTTCAAAAAGTCTTCTTTCTCCAGACCTACTTAACCTTCTTCTTTCCCTTATGTGGAGAAGGCTTTTCACGTCTTTTCCTCTTTCTTGTTGCCATTCTCTTCCAACACTCGGCAACCACGTGGTTATACAAGACACAAAAACTACATGGTTTTCTATGCCATGATTTCTGCTCATTATTAATAGCATGCTTGTAATCAAAATGAACTTTAGAATACTAAGAGTTTTTATACTTGTCTTGGTTGTCTCTGGTGCAACCCTGGCGATGTCATCTTGCCTTAGCTCTTCTTCTACAATATGCATTTCATGGGAGGATTGTGATGTGTTCCAATCATCCTATTTCCTTGATGGCTTCGAAAATGCCTTGGAAACTTCTGCTACCTTCAAGCACTCCCCTTTAGTGTATCTCATCTGAGTAAGGAGTCTCAGGTCGGTTCCTGAAATGGGTACCTCAAGGCTTCCAACATAAATAACGTCATGTGAAAATGAAACTGAAGAATGACCAACATTGTTTACCTTAATTGTCGACTCTGAAGCAGGTGATGACAACTTCCATGAGCCTTCATTGCGCTTCAACTTTTCCAAGGCCTCTTCTATAGCTCATAACTGAAGCTGCAATCTTTGTTTCTCCTCTTTTTCTTCTCATTGAAGTCTCCTAAATTCAACATTATCTGCTTGAAGGATTTGATTGATCTCCTCATTTGAATGATGAGAAGAGGATGAAGAAGAAGAATGTTCACTCGAGGGGCCAGATGGAGCATCATCCTCTGCTCGTTCTTTCTCATGTTCCTCTCTTGCCATTTTCTCCTCATAATCTGCATACATTAAATCTACCATGTTGGCCATCTTGTAGAAGGCCTCATAGATATCTATGTTTTTCTTCATTTTCCTTCTTGTTTCACGTTTAATCTTTGGTTATCATTCAAACTTGCAATTCACATCAACGAGAAGACCGCTCTAATACCAAACTTTATCCGGACCTTTTTACTCTGCTACTGGAATCAACCAAGATCTTTTACTTCTATGATGTTAGCATAATTGCATGTGAAATAGTATGAAAAGACACATGTGCATAATCAGTTAAAGAAGAGGAAACATAATGACAACTATCAAATCAAAGAACACAAACAAGTTGATAGCAGAGTTCACCTAGTGTGGGTTATGCCTCCGGGCCTGGTGTCAAGAGTGGGGAGGCTGCTTCATTAAATGTTGCAAGATGATGGTGAGTACATGGTACATTCTTTATCATTACAAGGATAAACTCCCTCAACTGTAGTGGCATGTCTCTCTACGAGACGTTCTCCCATAGGAACTCTCACTCATATGGGCCCTCCTTTAGCATGACAATATATTTAATTCTCACATGAAGTGGCATATGAGTATCCTCCAACAGAATGGTAAATAAGTATCTCAACATCAAAAACATCATCTCAACAAATCAAAATAGAGACATAGCATCACTGCGACATATACCTCCACTTCTGGGGATGGCTTGAAAATGCACAACTCTGCTGATTAAATGGACTGCATCGTTGAACTCGTGGTGTGAAATCGTGTTGAATGACTGTAAACTCGACCCCTTTCTGACACCGTGAAAATCTGGACCTTCGAGAATCTCAAAGATTCCTTCTCGTTGATGGACTGAAATTCTATTGCTTAGGAGAAAAATCTGACTTCACCATTGTGCTCCATGCAAAAACCTAAGTAATTTGAGTATAAAGCTGGCCTGGTTATGAAACTGTCAAAAATCGGCCCTTATGGAATCTTTTAGATTCCTCATGATTCCACAAAGATTCCTTTGTGCAAGTTGAGTGAAGATCTACTGCTCATATCTGAAAACCAATCACACCATCAAACTCTTGGCAAAATTCTGGTTCGTTTGAGTATAAAGTTGGCATGATTATGTTACTATGAAAATTTGGCCCCAAGGGAATCTTTTAGATCCTCATGATTCCACAAAGTTTCTTCACTGCTAACTGCTTGAAATTTTGCTACTCAAATGAGGAAACAGATTCCTAATTTGTAGGGAATCTTTTAGATTCCTCATGATTCCACAAAGATTCCTCTCTGCAAGTTGACAGAAGATCCATTGTTCATATCTGAAAATTGATGACGCCATTAGACTCCTAGCAAAATTCTGGTTCGTTTGAGTATAAAGTTGGCATGATTCTACCACTGTAAAAAAAAATAATCTCTAAGGGAATCTTTTAGATTCCTCATGATTCCCCTACGTCAGGGTTCCATGTCTCGACTTGCATGCCCACTCTGGGTTCCGTGCGCTCCTTTCTGTAGTTACGTTCTCCATTTGGGCGAATGAGAAATATTGGTTTATATAAAAATATGTAGGTGTGAATTACAAAGGCAAATAGGTTGGTGCATTGGTAAATTTAACAAATGGTTGGAGGGTGGCCCGGGTTCCAACCCACTACCCACCCATTTCCCTTTTTGGTTGGCGTTGTGTTTTTAGTTGAGGAATAGGGCCACTGCGGGTTCAAATCCCATCAGCCCCCCATTATATGGCAACCATTTAAAACATCTGGCCCATATTGCCATTATATTTTGTATATAATATGGTTTGGAGGTGGTATATATATATATATATATATATATTTGTAATTTTATTAAATTTGAAAATATTGTCAAGTCAGGGTTCCATGTCTCGACTTGCATGCCCACTCTGGGTTTCGTGCGCTCCTTTCTGCAGTTACGTTCTCCATTTGGGCGAATGAGAAATATTGGTTTATATAAAAATATGTAGGCGTGAATTACAAAGGCAAATAGGTTGGTGCATTGGTAAATTTAACAAATGGTTGGAGGGTGGCCCGGGTTCCAACCCACTACCCACCCATTTCCCTTTTTGGTTGGCGTTGTGTTTTTAGTTGAGGAATAGGGCCACCTCGGGTTCAAATCCCATCGGTCCCCCATTATATGGCAACCATTTAAAACATCTGGCCCATATTGCCATTATATTTTGTATATAATATGGTTTGGAGG
>APFE030881605.1:14901-51694 GCA_000404065.3 Pinus taeda | reverse complement strand
TTTCACCTCTAATGATAGACCAACAAAATTATACATGACACTCAACTGTAAAATAAACCTCTAAACACTATAGCTTGTAAAAAGTGATAGACATTTCACCATACACAATTAGATTAACGATCATAAAACCTACTCTATATTCTTATATTCTTCCTCTTTTATCTTTTGTTAACGCAATTGTGCATAGTGAATCGTACATCACTTCTCACCGGACTTATTTTTTAATTCCTAAATCATTTCCAATGGTTGACAAAGCACGGAGAATATATATATATATATAGATGGGGGGTAGGTTCTATGATGGTTAACGCAATTCTGCACAGTGAATCATCCATTCTTTTGTTAACGCAATTGTGCATAGTGAATCGTACATCACTTTTCACCAGACTTATTTTTAGTCCCTGCCCTTCGGGCTGGCAGGGACTATAGTAATCGATTTTGTTAGTTAGCATTAACCTGACACGATTACCGATCAACAAATTTGAGCTTAAACCAAAGTTTGCGGCAAGCTCATGTCAATCCAATATAATATTTTATGTTTTTAACCAATCAATGCAATCTCCGTCTTATTTGGCCTCAAACCGAGGTATACCAGCTGAAAACTTAGGAAAAAGTTGGGAAATGTACAAGTAGTTAGACCAAGTTGACACATTCACGGAGTAATGCTAAGTCTTTCAATTAGCATTAATTTGCTAACATTTAATGTTAAGGTATATCACTGAATTAGAACTAGGAACTAGTTTATAAGTCGCTGAAGTTGCCACTTGCATGCTTCGTGTCTGCATGTTGCATGTTTCGTGTCTGCATGTTCTGATTCGGTGTCTGCATGTCTCTTAGTATTTAAGATGGCTTCTCTGGCCCTGAAATTCATCAGGTTAACGTCTCGTCTCACTGGCTACATGCTCTGCGCTCCCACAGAGATTATTCCAGAGCTGGGAATAGATGTCGGATGCTCCCCTGATGATTTCCAGAGCTGGGAATAGATGCCGGATGCTCCCCTGAACTTCATCAGAGTTAACGTCATCGACCTGCAAACCTGCAAACAAATCAGAAGCTGTTTATCATCTCTTCTCATGCAGAAGTTACTAATTATTTCAATTTGTTTGAACAGGTGACAGGAACCACAACAGTAAAAACAGAGACGTTTGCGTTTGCGTGCAAGACGAAGGTAAGACGAAGTTACCTGGTATCTGAATATGCTCGATTTGCAAAAAGCATCCTGCCTTCTCCACGCCAGAATTCAACTGTTCAGGTAAATCCAACCAGTTCTTATCCCATGATTAATACAAGCATTTAAACAACCAGATGGTGGAAAAGAATATAAGTATCTTCCTCTATTCTTTATCGCTTTCTGTAACACAAGTTCCCGATTGTTTAAATTAATAAATTGCTTTCTGTAACACAAGGTCCCAATTGTTTAAATCTTTTCAACTGATGTCGAACAAATATTTTAAATTAACGTCCGACAAATATGTACATGTCTAAAGTCATTTGTGTATAGTAGTCGGTACTCCTAACCAAATCGTGATGGACATTGACTTAAATTTGGAACACCACAGATGACTTCTGAAAATGAAATGTAGGCCTGGAAATCTCTCGCAGACGTCTGTCCAGAAGTCAGAAGAAATTGGGCCACTCATGCAATGAAAAAGTACCAGAGAATCAAGGTTTTAATAAGAGATGACATCGTTTTTTGTTTGAGAGCTTCTTTTAATTATCGGCGTAGGCCTTGATGTGACTAGCATGATCAATTTTTATACATGAAAGCATACAATAATTAACATATTGGTCCCAGGCATCTGAGGATAAAATACTAGAAAATCAAAATTTAATGGGCCACGCAACTGAGGAAAAGATAATAGAAAAACAACCCAAACTTTTACGTGCCGGGATACTTGGAAGACTAATTCGTCTGAGAGGTTAGAACTTTATTCTTCTTTATTCCGGATGCTCGTAATGTGGTTATGGTAATCTCATAATTGTAATTCCCTGGGATTAGATTAAAAAATATCATAATATTCTTCTGATGTTTTATGCAGCTACTGCAGAGACTTGGAAAAACAATGCAACTGTGGAGAGTAATTTGATTACCTTGCGTTTCAGGAGAGACAACCACTGGACAACCTCTGGACCACCTCTGGTTCGAGCATCCATGGCGGGGCTACCAATAGAGCTTCTGCCGGATGACTTTAATTGCAGTTCTCAGACCCCTGTAACAAATTTATCCAGTTCAAGCTCCTGCAAATTTAACAAAGGCCTGGTAAATCAGTTCCCTAACTTGAACCTTATTCACTTGTCCAGTAACTGGCATAAACAAGAGGGCCTTTGGGGCTTTCTGGTAGCCGGCACAAGAACTACCGTTTACCACCTCTGGTTCGAGCATCCATGGCGGGGGTACCAATAGAGCTTCTGCCGGATGACTTTAATTACAGTTCTCAGACCCCTGTAACAAATTTATCCAGTTCAAGCTCCTGCAAATTTAACAAAGGCCTAGTAAATCAGTTCCACCACGAGTCCTTGTGCCTTTGGCACTGTTCATTAGCGTGGTCGTGCTGCGATAATTCACACCCTCTTATTGAAATGACCTCCGTCAGAGAAACTGCCAGCACAGCCCGTCGCCAGAATTAGAATTTGAATCTACTGTTGTATCGACGCTCGATACTCTGTTTACGGCTTTCCAATCGGTGGTGCTGTAACAAGTCTGCTATCTCCGGCGTTGCAGTAGTGTGAACCCCTCAACGTGCTGGATGAACCCAAATGAACAGTGAATGGCGGGCATACAAAGGGGTAACAGGCATCAGAGGGAGGCGGGCATGCAACATATATCACTGTAATGAAGGCAGCTGGTAGATGAGATACGTGGCGAGCGGGCGCCAAAAGGATCATGCATACATCCTAATATGTTAAAGCGAGGCGAACATGTTAACTGGGGTTGGTTAATTTCATTTTTATAAGCGTAGTAAGGCTTACAATATAAGTATTTATAATATTCTATATTCTTTTTATATCTGATTACATTATGAGAAATTTCCGGATTAAGACTTTGTCTTCTGTTCTTAATTATATCTCTATTTCGGTTTTTCTCTTCTGAACAATTAACATTTTGTTGTTGGAGATTTCAGAAAAGAAACGGTGTAAAATTTGTTTATCTCTTGACATTTTCAAAATGTCAAAATCCATACATTGCACTGCAGGTACGAAGCAGCTCTGGTGAACAGTGTGGTTGACGACGTGGCTAAGCTTTGTAACACTGCCCACAGCAGGTCGCCGTCAATTTAATCTTTACTGTATTAAACCGTGGCCCATTAAATGTTAAAAACCGTTAAATTTAATTGCTTTATCTGTTTTAAAATTCCAAGTCTACTTAAGTAGGATTCTTCTACTTTCACTTCTAATAAAGAAATCGTTTTATTTTATTACAGTGGTTCAGATTTATGATTTCGGGTCTTTCAAGATTTTGATGGTTTCCATCACCATCAAAATGATTCAAACACTATGAAAATTAGTTCTTAAAAAAAAATTAACCTGAGAAAATTTCACCATCCTAACAAAATTGTGATCTCCATAGACCATGCCGAATATATCACATTAGAGCTTTTGAATCCTTGGAATTAATTGGCAGGAAACATTGTTGCAGCTGTCCTTGAAGTTGCATTTCGATCAGTTTTACACAATGCGAACAACACAACAGCTGCATTTTCCTTGTTACGAGGACAACCAGTTCTGATTAAATCTACCAATATTGGGATTGCCTCAGCGCAAGAATTGCCAGTGTTGTCAGGGCTTCACCAACCATCCCTGCACTGGGATCTACCAGCAATTGCATCAATGGGCCCACAGCACCAACTCTCACAGCCCTTGCCTCTCTGGCTTTCCTCAGAAAGCAGCATCTTTCTTGCCTCTCTGGCTTTCCTCAGAAAGCAGGTATTGCATCAGAGCTGCAGCAGCGTTTACGGGCAGATACGCTGCGGGCTGGGGCAGGGACTAGCTGCCCCGCAGCCCTTCTTGTTTCCTTTAAAGTCAGAAAAGCATTTGCATTGAAAAGGATTTTAATTGTAAGTTTTAATGTTGTATTTGCTTTAACAGAACTCTATCATGGACTGTGTCAGCATGTGAATCCTTCAGAAATGATATTGCTTTCAGAATGAAATTAGGTTTGGCGTAGATAAGTTTCCTTCATTGAATCTTAGATATAAAGTACAATTAATAGAATATTGAGTTTGTCTTAGATTTTGACAAAGAAGTTGAGTTTATGATTGTTCCATGACAGGAGCACAAATACCAAATTATCAATCTATAACTCCTCTAAGTGAACGAAAATACATTTATGCTTGAGGGTTGTAGAGTGTTCTTTTGAATGACCTTTTGTATCTTTTCTTTTCAGGGGTGTGGAAACTATTTAATGGAGTGAATTTAAAGCTTGTACGCAGGTTTGAACAAAGTACTGCTAGATAATATAATTATTGTGATTTATGCATGTGATGTTTGAGTAGATTTAGAACCTTTATTACATTTCTTTAGTATATACAGAGCAAGTAGGACCGATTAGAGATTTGAGTGCTTATCTTGGATTTGTATTTTGTATTGTGTGAAGGTTGTGAAAGAGCTTGAGTCCAAATTCCCAATGATTAGGGTTTGCCTCTCAATTGTTAATAGCTAGGGTTTGTTTTTTGATAGTCACTAATTAGGGTTTTCTCTTCAATTATGATTTGTTTTCCAGATTAATTAGTAGCTAGGATTTATCGGCCTTTCAATTATTAATTAAGGTTTGCTCTTCGTTTTCTAATAATTAGGGTTTTGTCTTTTAATTACCAATAGGTAGGGTTTTCTCTTTGATTAGGGCTTGCTTCCTAGTTGTTAATATTTAGGGTTTGTTTCCAATTGTTGGTAGATTGCATGATTAATGTTTGTTGTTTCATTTTTAATGAATTTTTTTTAGTGAGATTATTGCAGGGATTGACTAGTGTAAGAACTCAAGGTGTGAAAAATTTCTAGACAAATTAAGATTTTGTTTTGGAGGTTTCCAAAGTGTTTCTTTGGCATTTCCAATGCTATGCCTCGAAGTTCATGGGCCCTAGATTGACAACTAAATGTTGGTCCATTATTCCACCATATATTGTTGGGTGTGGAGCTTGATTATCTTCTTAATCCTTTAGAGGTTTTTGTTTCAATTGCATTGGATCCTTGTTCCTAACGGGGCGATAATATCGCGTTTAATCCTCTCAAGATCGGGTGGCGGGGGGGGGGGGTTGCGAGCGGATGATAACTTTTATGAGCGCCCCCCTATAAAGAGTTTGGAGACAATGCCCCAAAGCTAAAAATAGATGAAAATTTTCCTTGTAAAATATTGTAATTTTGTATTCAATCAGAGCTATTCATTAGATGGATGATATGACGGTAGAAGTTTTTTTTTGTTTTTTGTTTTTTGTTTTTTTGTTTTTTTTCCCTAGAAGGAAACCCTCAGTTTATATGAAGGAATTGTATTTCAACTATGTATTATTATTCTGAGTGAGAGATAGAAAGGAGGTTGTGTGAGAGTGAAGAGGAAATTATAGTGGATCTTCTATAGGTTGTATCTCTTCATTTTGCTGGATAACATAAAAGGAAGCACTGACTATTTCTCGGTGGACATAGCCCAAATTGGGTGAACTACACATCTGTATTTCTCTTGTTTTATGTGTTTTTGTATTTGTGCTTCTGCAATATTTTGTTTATTTCATTGTTTCGTTAATTAATTTAAAACAATTGGTATCAGAGTTGAAGGTCTATTTGGCTAATAAACTCGTAGGAGAGAAGGGTTCTTGGTTTGAGTGGGAGAAATGGCGGAAGATGGTAGGTTTAGGGCTGAGAAATTTAACAGCCAAAACTACCAGTTATGGAAGATGTAGATGGAATATTATATGTATTAGAAATATTTGTACCTACCATTGAGTGAAAAAACAAAGAAGTCGATGAGTATGACAGACGCAAAATGGATGATTCTCAACAGAAAGACAATAGGAACAATACGGTTGTGTCTGGCGGCATCAGTGGAATTTAACATTTCAAAGGAAACAAAAACATAAGGTTTAATGATGACATTGGCCAAACTATATGCAAAATCCTTGGCCTTAAATATGGTATTTCTTATGAAGCATCTATTTACTATGGATATGTCAGAAGGTGGATCTATTCTTGATCATTTAAATGAATTTAACATGGTTACCAATGAGTTAAGTTATGTAGGGGATTAGTAATAGCTACTAGTAACTATGTCTTTGGATCTAGTACTTTGAAAGTTTGATGATGTTGTTGGTGCTATCCTTAGCGAGGAAAGGCGACGGAAAATCTCAGTTAAGTCTCCAAGTAATGCTTTGACTGCAGAGACTAGGGGAAGAAAAATGGAAAGAGGAAGGAGCCCACGAACTCACAGTAAGTCAAGAAAATGAACATCCAAATATAGATCAAGGATAGTGTGCTAGAAATGCGGGAAGAAATGACACCTGAAGAAAGACTGCAAATCTCGGAAAGGAAAAGAAGGAGATGGACAACAAGAGAACAATCATGAAGCGAATGTGATAGATGATGTGTTGCAATATGCTTTGATTATTTCATTAGAGAATATTATTGATGTTTGGATCATAAATTCAGGGTCTCATTCAATGCCACACCTGATAGGAAACATTTTCATGACTATGTTCAAGGAGATTTTGGACATATTCATTTGGGTGATGATAAACCTTGTAAAATCATTGGAATGGGTAAGTTTTTTTATAAATGAACATAATGGAAACCAATGACTATTGAAAGAGGTAAGGCATGTTTTAGAACTGAAGAAAAATCTAATTTCAATAGGTAGTTAGGTGGCGAAGGTGGTACGTTGTATTTATGCAAAGGTATTTCTAATTTGTTAATGCTTTAACCTCCACAAAAGAAGATACGACATTGTGGCATCACAGGATCAAGCACATGAGTGAGAAAGGGATGCATATTCTTCACTCAAGATTTTTTTTGCCAAGTTTAAAGCATGTTGATTTGGATTTCTGTGAGAATTGTGTTTATGGAAAACATAAGAGAGTCAAATTTATGAGAGTTGGGAAGGAAAAAAAGAGAGAAAAACTAGAGCTTGTGCATACAAATATATGGGGACCAGCTCAGGTATCATCTCTTGGTGTCTCTCGCTAGTATTTCACTTTTATTGATGATGAAATTAGAAAAACCTGGATTTATTGTATTCATAATAAATCTTATGTATTTGATACTTTCAAGAAATGGAAACCTTTGGTTGAGAATGAGACAAGAAATAAGTTGAAGTGTCTCAGATCAAACAATGGAGGTGAATACTACAACAAAGAATTTGATAGCTACTATTCAGAACATGGAATTCATAGAAAGAAGACAATTCCAGGAATGCCACGAGAAAATGGTGTGTCAGAAAGGATGAACAGAAAAATCATGGGCATGTAAGGTGCATGAGATTGCATGCAAGATTGTCTTTACAATTTTGGGAAGATGCTGTAGTTATTGTTGTTTATCTAATAAACAAAGGGCCTTCAAGTTCCTTGGATGGTGGTATTCCAGAGGAGGCATGGACAAGTAAAAAAATTAAACTACTAATTTTTAAAGACTTTAGGTTGTGAAACCTTTGTCCACATTAATAAAGAAAATATAACAATGCTTGAGGCAAAATCAAAGTAATGTACCTTTATTGGATATGGTGTTAATGGTTTTGGTTATCGCTTATATGATTATGAAAATAAAAAAAATCACTATGAGTATAGATGTAATATTTAATAAAAAGGTCCTGTATAAGGATCAGATGCAGGAAAATAAACAGGAAAAGGAAAACAAAGAATATGCAGTGCTTGATGAGATCACAAAAAAATAAAGGTTCTTGAAAATCATAATGATCAACAGCCACACCAACACCAACAACCACAACAACATGATGCACCTTAAACACTTGAAAGTGTTGTTAGAATATCTACCAGGATAAGTAGACCCCCTGAACGATACTCTCCTTCATTATATTATGTATTGTTGACTGATTCTGGGGAATGCGAAAGACATGAAGAAGCAATGTAGATAGAAACCAGGAAGAAGCGGGAGCAAGCTATGGAAGAAGAGATGGACTCCTTGATGCATAACCAGACTTGGGACTTAGTCAAGTTGCTTGTAGGTAAAACAACATTGAAAAATAAATGGGTTTACAGGTTGAAGGAAGAATATGGAGGAAAACAAAGGTATAAGGCTAGACTTTTATTGAAAGGGTTTGCACAAAAGAAAGGTATAGACTTTGATGAAATTTTTTCTCCTATTGTTAAAATGACTTCAATCAAAACTATTTTAAGTCTAGTGGTAGAAAAATATTTGCACCTTAAGCAGTTAGATGTAAAACCAACCTTTCTCCATGGGGATTTGGAGGAAGAAATATATATGCAACAACCATAAGGGTACGAGGTAAAAGGAAAGGAGAAATTAATGTGCAAAGTGAAGAAGAACTTGTAGGATTAAAAAAGGCTCCAAGGTAGTGGTATCTAAAATTTGATAGGTTTATGTCTAAACAAGGTTATACTAGATGTCACTTTGACCGTTATGTTTATCTTAAAAAGCAAAATGATGGAAGCTATATTATATTGTTATTGTATGTAGATGACATGCTTGTTACAAGGTATAACATGCATGAAATAAATGTTCTCAAAAGAAAATTGGCAAATTCATCTGTGATGAAGGATTTGGGTGCTGCAAAACAAATCCTTTGTATGAGAATAACTAGAGACATGAAAAATCTCAAATTAACATTATCTAAGAGTGAGTCCATAGAAAAGGTGTTGGAAATATTTAATATGCAGAATGCAAAAACAGTTAGTACACCTTTGGCTATCCATTTCAAACTAAGTAAGGAGATGTGTCCTAAGACCCAGGAAGAGATGGATTATATGTGTAAAATTCCATATGCACCAACAGTTGGAAGCTTAATGTAAGCAATGGTCCACACAAGGCCTGATATTGCACATGCAGTGGGAGTTGTAAGCAGGTATATGAACAATCCTAGAAAAGAGCATTGGATGGCAGTGAAGTGGATTCTAAGGTATTTGAGAGGTAACACAAAACAAGCATTATGCTTTGGTGCTTCAAACATTTCTCTACAAGGATATGTTGATGCAAATAAAGTAGGTGATAGAGATAATAGGAGGAGCACCATAGGGTATGTGTTTATCGTAGGTGGAATACCTGTTATTTGGGTTTCAAAGTTGCAAAACATTGTTTCACTTTCAACAACGGAAGGAGAGTATGTTGCTGCTACAAAGACTAGTAAAGAAATGATTTGGTTACAACAGTTTATGGATGAGTTGGGCAAGAAGCAGGAGATGATAAGGTTATGTAATGATAGTTAGAGTGCCATTCATCTAGCAAATAACTCAACATTTTAATTCCAAGACTAAACATATACAACTCGGATACCATTTCATACGGTTAGTGTTGGAAGATGGAATGTTGAAGTTGGAAAAGATACACACTAGCTAGAATCTTGTAGATATGTTAACAAAAATTGTAACCATGGAGAAACTAATATTCTGCTCAGTTTAAATTGGTCATCAAGTATGATGATTAAGATGAGAAGCAACCGGGTCCAAAATGGAAGCATTGTCCAGCAAGTGAAGTAACGATGGAGATGCTATAATCAGTCTCTAAGTGGAAGATTGTTGGGTGTGGAGCCTAATTATCTTCCTGATTGTTCAAAGGTTTTTGTTTCAATCACATTGGATCCCTATTCCTAACGGGGCGAAAAGACCGCCCGTTTAATCACCATCCGAGGGGTTTAGGTGGGGTGATGATGACTTTTATGAGCCCCCCCTTGGCGGGGGTGTGGGGGCAATGCTCCTGAAGAAAAAAATAGATGAAAATTTACCTTGTAAAATATTGTATTTTCATAGTCAATTCAGGTCATTCATTAGGCAGATGATTTGACAGTAGAAGTTATGTTAATTTAGGGTCTTTTGCCCTAGAAGGAAACCCTCAGTTTATATGAAGGGCTTATATTGTGGTTGTGTATGATTATTTTGAGTGAGAGAGTGAGAGGACGCTAAGTGAGAGCAAAGAGGAAATTACAACGGATTTGCTGTAGGTTGTATCTCTTCATTTTGTTGGATAATATAAAAGGAAGGTCTGACTATTTCTTCGTGGACATAGCCCAAAATAGGTGAACCATGTATATCTGTGTCTCTATTATTTTATGCATTTCTGTATTTGTGTTTCCGCAATATTTTCTGTACTTCATTGCCCCATTAATTAATTTCTAACATATACTACACCCAACACCCCAAATTGACTCAAACCTCATGTGTGTATAGTAGATGCAAATCAAGGGGAGGAGTGATCATTGGATCACACTCAATCCCTTGTGTCATGGGTTTTCAAATTTAATAAAACAAACTGATAATATTTTCAGAAACATGGCATAAACATCATAGCTTATGCTTTGACTAACTCATGAAGGAATCAATAGGATATTCTTGTAATTAATAATTTCATGATATCCATGTATGAAATTATCCTTCGTGATCTAGAATTGATATGAAATTTCTCCTTAAATATGTGTTTTTACTTTAAGGTTGGCCATAAGCTAACACTTACCCAATTTAGCTTGCAATGGATGTCGAACCATTTTGTAAGGCCTATGGACAACACCCATGTGGTAGAATTTGATTTGAGGTAGCATTGGTTACATGATCTGAATTTCTTGCAATGACCATTAGTAAAATGAATTCCAAATCCATTAGTTCATCAATAATAAGGAATTCATCACAATAGAAGATAAAATACCTTTAGATGCTCTTTGCAGTAGATATACTATAGAAGGTGTTGTAGCAAAATCTCGCTACTCCTACTTCTAGCATGTTGCTGCCCATGTTGGCTCAGAGAATGCCCTGTCACAAACAATTCAACTTGTTGAAGTGATGTTGATGGAAAAAGCACTAGCGCAGAGGTTTGTAGCAAAAATTTCAAAGATCTTTGTCTCATTGGTTATTATAATTTCCTCTACTACTTGGCTAACATAGCTTGTTGTAGAGGCAAGATTGGTTCATACCCAAGTCTTAGATCCCTTCTTCTGTGGATGAGTTTACCTTTGCACTTTAGTTTGTTATATATGTTGTGGTTATAGTTTGTCCCCATGCTTTGAAAAAATACATTTTGTATTCAAAGGGAACGACACCTTCAATTGAATCATGTATTACTTGTGATAAAATTCAATTCAGATTCTATGACAAAGTGATGTGGCATTTTTTTTGGGTTCTAACAAAACATTCTTTTAATTCTGGAAAAATATTTGCCACACACCAAGAAAGGCACCATACATTATTCAATGAGGTTTCTTGTTCATCTAAGGAATTTAGAAATCAGTTCAAATTAACTGAGTGGATTTATATCCTCCAAAGTTGGTAAGTTTGTGTGCCTTGAGAAGCTTGCATTGACCTCAAACAAACACTCTAGTCCAATACCTTCTTTGCTATTTGAAATGCCATCACTTGTGTTTTTGGATCTAAGTGGAAACCAACTCAATGGCTCTTAAATGGTTGATAGTGTTTGTTTCGATGTAAGATAGGTAATCCAAATCAATCAATGTTCTTTCAAGGTGGCTTTGCAAATGACAAGTGAGATACAACTAATAAAATTGATGATGCCAAAATAACTAGTCAAGGGCAATGAAAAAGATGAAATTAGCATAATTGTTATTTCTAACCACCCCAATTTATTACAAAATATAGCATACAACTAGCATTCCCAAGTTAATGCTTGTTGCTATTCATCACCAAGCGAGGCAGTTATAGTTTTGAGGCCCAATGAAACTGCTTTCGACAAGGAAGTTGAGGAGTTCCCATTTAACCATTCTATTGGGTAAAAAGAAGAATAAACAACAAGGGCTGGACTATAGATCCCTTGATATTTATTCAACTTCTACGAAGAAGGTAAAGAAAAATAGCAATTAAAACCCACGCAAGAAGAAGAATAATGGCGAGATTTTATTAAAACCAAAGAATAAACCAACGTGAAACTAACACCACACATCCACCAGATTAAAGGCCCAGATTTAATGCGAGACCCCATGCCATTTTTTCAAAACCAGTTTTTCCGCGAAACCTCCCGTTGTTTTGTTGTCGGGGCCGCATAACTCTCGGTTTCAAACATGGAGGTGTATATATTGTAAATTTTGTAATAAAAAAAGAAGTTACAATTATTTTTATATTAACCCTTTTAAAATAATAAAAGAAGGGGTAGTTTTATAACTGCAAGTTGAATCCGTTTTCTAATTGAACAAGATGTTATTTTTGGGAAAAAATAAAATATTAGAGAAAAGACCGAGCAAGGGTTCAAATATTTTGTAAATTTTGTCTATGATTATAATGTTTTATTTTCTTTGGAGATTAATGAATATAAAGGCAGATTGATTCCAATTTCTATGGTTTATTACAATATGTAATATTTATTTTTTACCATGTTATTTTTCAAAAGTTGTTTTTTCTTCAAATGAAAATAATGTACAATGCAACAAGATTTTTGTAAGATACGTGCATTTATTTATTTATTTATTTTTTAGGTTATAGCTTATGGCACACAATACTTTTGTTTTTTTAAGAAACATTAATATACGTTCCATTACTTTCAACACCGTCATTTTCCTTGTTTCTTTATTACAATCACTATTTCTCCTTCGAGGTTTAAGCATTGGATTCCTTTGGCCTAAGCGATAAAGTCGTGCTCAACTTCCTAATTCTTCTTACCAATTTAATTTTTCAAAGTCTTTAACCATCAAGAAGAGGCTAGTATGTTAAGTTTTTATTATTCTCCAAGATTAAGTTGGCACGAAGGTGTTTTATCTCTGGGCAACTATTTCTATTTTTTTAATTAAATTAGTGGATGTCTTAGACACTGGCTCTTTCAACCAAGAACTGTCTCCAGGGAACAACAAAAGGCATGAGTAATGTGTCAAAAGGCTAATGAGATGGTGAAAATGGGAAAAATGGAAGTAAAACAGGGCATGAGTAATGGTGAAGAATGCATAAAAGGATGAACTAACATCTCCCCCACACCTAAGGTATTGCCTGCCATGTCTTCAAATTTGTTCCCAAAATTTTCAAATTTTAAACGAAACTATATCCAATCTCAATTTGTTTCATGTGTGTGTGTTGTTGCATCAATCAAAATATCCAAGTTAGAGGTTGGGCTTGGTTAAGTTGGCTTCTTCTTCTATTTCATCATGAATTTAATTCTCAACCTTTAATTTTGCAGCTGAATGTGTTGAATCATTTTGTACCATTTCCTTGCTTGTGTTATCAACAATTTGTTCTTAGATTCTAGGCTTTCACTCTCTTTGCAATCTAGCCCCCTAATTTCTTCTTTTAACTTCTTGATTTTCTTATTTTTCTTGCTTAACTTCAATGGAACAAAGGAATGTGTAGGGCTTGAATTAGTTGATTCCTTTTGTTATCGCCAAAAAATTGATCATCTAGCCTAATTTACTAGATGGATTGATGTACGCCATGTAAAGCCAATTTTACCATAGTAAAATTGCTTTCACGGTGAGAAATTACTTAATAAACCACCTTTGTTAAGTAATTTACAGTTAAACCCATGAAGAATAATTAAATAAATCACTATTTATTTGATTTTCTTCTAGAAATAATTAATTAAACCATTGTTCAATTATTATTCCTTGTCATATTTGACCCAATTATGAAAAATAAACTGATAAATCATTAATTATCTTATTTTTCTCTAAGAATAATTAATTAATTATTATTCTTTGTCAAATTTGACTAAATCCCTTAGGAATAATTAAATAAATCCTTATTTGTTTATTATTCTTTAACTAACTCCTTGAGATGATAAATAAATCATTTATTTATTTATTATTTCTAAATAAAAGTTTAAATACCTTTTCCCTCTTAACCAAATATAATAAAATATTCCAAGTGGTTGTTCCAAGAATGGGATCAATAATATTTTATTATTGCCCATTATTCGAGGATAACTCAATATTTTGTTATAAATAGAAGGGTTTTCCATTCATTATTCACTTTTGATTATTTTCATTGCTGCACTCACTTTTGTAACTTTGATTATTTTCAGTGTCGTACAACATACTTTTGCTGGGTTTACACATTATAGAGGAGAGAGACTCCACACAAGCTGAAGATGTTTGAGGATAGCCAAGAACCCATCCCATAGAGGGAGTCTAGTAACATTTATTTGTTCCCCTCACAGGTGTTATAATAAAATTATTCTTTGTATATCTGGTTTCAATTGGATGATTGGAGTTATTACTCTTTCTTTTTGTTGTTTAACTATGATTGTGGCAAATATCAAAATTTTGGCAGGTTTTGTTTCTATCTACAATGTTTAGCAACCATTTATATTGTTTAGATTGTTTGTCATCCACAATCTTAAGTGGGTTCTTTTTGTACATCTTTGATAAGAAAATACTACAACAAAATTGGCGACTCCACTAAATTTTATAATTCAAATCCAGAAACATGGGTGACCTTCGGTTTTCAGCTTAGGGTTTCTTATTTTTTCAATTCTCTTAATGTTTCCTAGTCTTTTAACCCTAGATCTATTAAATTTCTGACTTTCACAAGCTTTCTGGTCGTTTTCCGCGCAGGTCATAAGGAACCATCTGTGACAAAGGCGACAATATATATATATATATATATATATATATATATATTTATTTATTTATTATTTATTATTTTATTTTTTTTTCTGAGATTTGCCGACTGGGATCCACGGAGCAGAAATCACACTTTTTGGCCCAAAAAGTGTGATCTAGAGGCTAGAGCACACTTATCAGCCCAAAAAGTGTGATCCCAACTGGAAAATAGGTCAGTACTTGTGATTTCTAGGTTTTAGGGTTTTTCTCAGACCTGTTTTTGGGTTTTGTAGAGAGTTGTCTGCTAGGTTGTATGGCCTTTGTCTCATCCCACTTAGGGATTGATCTACTTTGATTTACTCATTGAAGTTGAATTTACCCCCCCCGGGCTTCTAATACACTTCCACCTTTATAGGAGGAGTTTAGCTGAGTGAGTAGTCTGAGTTTCTGCAACGCTTTCAGCCACATTTTCCAAATATGTACCCTTCTATTTTAGATCTATAAAGATAGGTTGTCACCATCCATAGTTTCACATTTAAACTTGTTTGGTCATTGGCCTTATGGTCTCATTAGTTTCCCTAGGTGTTCCACCTTATTGTCGTTTTGTATTTTTGAGGTTGAGGGATTAAACACATAGGAAAACATCAAAAACCACTTTGGAAGTTGGGATCTAGCCCTACCAACTTCATAGAGGAATCTCTCTCTAAAATTTAGCTATGTTTTTAGTGTAAATTTTAGTCTAGTTATGACTGCACTTATTGTTTTGTTTGAAAGGTTTGGTTGATTTAAGTGTTATAATTCCATCAAGCTATGGAGTCTGAAGATTTAACCAGATTTGACATCAAATTTTAGATGAGTTTCATAGGGCAAGATAGGTTGCACTATTTGAATATTTTCAGAAATTAAATGGACTGTGAAATAACAAAAAATATAAGGTTTAGTAGAAATTAAGGAGCAATTAAGAATTCCTTAATTTGACTTCAACGAAATACATTAAAATTACCAACAACCAGAATAGGGTGCTCTAAATAACAAATCCTATTCCTCACAATTTCTATTAAGTAATTGAGATTTTTAGAATAACAAAGAAAGAAAAACAATGTTTAAACAAATAAACAGTAGAAACACATCACCATTTAGTACACCACATGAATCTTGTGAAAGGTCCCTGTATTATTGATGCTCCAGTACTTTGAAAAATTACAATATGCAGAAGAAATTACATTTAGAAATCAACCCTTAATACTTCAAACAGAGAAGTATTTATACTAATAATTACAAAATCATTACAAAATCGTTTTCTCAATAGACAATGTATTATTAGCCTAATTACAAATAATAAGATTTATCTTTGGCAGAAAAATAGGCCACGTAGACATCTGGATGGAAAGGTGGCTCTGTTTTGATGGATTTGGTTTTTGAGTCAACCTGAAACTGTGTTGCATTGATGTGCTGCCTATTGTGCTCGCCGATGTCTTACTACATCCTAGTTACCTCTTTAATCTAGTAAATCAGAAAGTTCTTCCCATCTCTTTTCATTAGGTATGATTAATTTAATTACCCTCTAGTAAATTTCATCGACCTCTGTGTATTTGGCAAAAGCTGGCTTCATTGTAAAAACATGTTTTACCTCATTCTTTATGTAGAAGTCATTTTCCATGGTTTCTAAAAAAGCTTTTGCTGTCATGCTGCCCTTTATCCCACTAAACTCGACACTGCTTCTGGATATTTCTTTCATTTTCAGGACATAGTCTTCCTGAGTGATTAATTTATCATTAATTACATAAATGATGGGCAACACTTTCTAGATTAATGCTTCAATTCTGTTAGAAAACCTGTTTACCTGCAGCTCTAATGTTTCACATCTTTCCTCTAATTGATCAATGAGGTTACTTTTAGTCAAGACTTTCTTGACTGCTAAAATAGTTCCAGTCCTGTCACTAACTTCTAATTCTTCAAGCTCATATTTTGATTTAGAATTTAGGAATCTGATAATGTTGGAGGCTTCTGTGGGCATCTCTCCAAGCTTTTCCCTTACCTGAACAATGGTTTCTGTAGCTTTTTCTATCAATTCCTCCCACTCAAAGATAATTTGGATAGATGGAAAACTTTCATTCATAAAGTCCAAAATACCCATCCAAATGGTTTCCTTGGCTTGGGCCAAGGTCTGACCAATGGAGGTATCCTTTTCTACTTTCCGCAACTTCTCCAACAGTCTCTGTGATTTATGCACTTCAACAAGATGAGAAGCTTCAACTTTGGAGTTTATGTACTTATATAGCTTTGAGCTGCCCCTGCAAAGTTTTGATCTCTTCTAACTAGATTGGTATGTTCTCGAGTGTCTCTGTTACCTGTTCAACACTTATAGTATGAGTGGAAGAAGTAGCTGCAGTGGCTGTTCCTATTACTGGAAGATGAGAAATTGGTATTGCATCCAAGGGAACAATGGCCATCTTCTGATTCTATTCTTTCTCCTTTATCATCTTCTCCATATTTTCCTCCATCTATCTAATTTGTATGTTCTTCTCTATAATCAGATTCATCATGCCAGCCTTATGTGCCTCATTTTCTTCAATTTCCTTGGTTAATGGATCCTTTGTGGCTGGCGGCATAAGTTGCTTTCTTATTGCTACGATATCAAAATTATTCTTCTTGATTATCTCTTCTGTAGAATTACCATATTTAGGATCACTATCTTTACCACCAAATCTTCCAAAGACTTGATCCTAGTATCCTTTGCTAAGGAGGATACCTTCTCCATTTTTAACTGAGACTGAAGATTGGCAAATGAAACCTGCAACTTGGACAATGACATAACAATATTAGTCAATGTAGAAGATATCTTTTCACCAATTTTTGTATGCATCTCCATTTGATCAATGGGATAAATGCATTTGGTGCTGAACTCAAATGTAGTGCTCTTGTAGTTTTATGTTGTTTTTGGCTGTGGAATTTGGGCGTCAAGGAAGGCTATCTTCATCTTTCCATGCTCTGTGTCAAACACTGACAACAATATACTATGTGAGCTAGAGGTCTACTTCCAAAACTAATTATAAGTACTATTTTTAAGAATCTCATTCCTAAGCTTAATTTCTCTGTACCTATCAAAAACAGTCTTCTCCTTCTCTCCTTGGACATTTTGAGAATCCAGCTCTGTTTCCTTCTGACCCTGTGAGGATGAAGGTGTAGTAGAGGATGTTACACATTTTCTTCTTGTAGGTGGTGAGTCTGTAATTATGATGGCAACATGCTCTTCTGTCTCTTTGTCTATTTTTGTCCTAGGAGTCACTTTTTCCCTTTCCCTACTGTTGATCCTGAATTCTTTGGCTTCACTTCCTGTTGTGGATGATGATCCCTCCTCTCTTTGTCTCTTACTTGTTTTCTCCTAAGGAGTGGGATTCTGCAAACTAGAAGTAGAAAAGAGTTGTTCTTCAACTTCCTGCAAGGTGTTCTCTATCCATTCTAACTGATTAACATAATTTTCTATCTCAGGCCTTTAGGTATGGATGTACGAAGTACTTTTGTTTTCTATTATGAGCTTTGAAATACTACCACAAGGGTCATAAGACCATGTAAAACTTAGGCTGAACTTCATCTCTTTAAGAATTTTGTCTTCTTATTCACTTGATGTCCTGGTATTGCATCCAAATGGGCCCACCTGTGTCTTTATATGAAACTGTGATTTCTTTTTAGCCACCACAAAATGAATATCATCAGAATTTAACATTTGTCTGATGTATTCCAGGGCAAAAATCCTCACGGGGAGGTATTTTGGGAGTTTTCATGGTGCCAATTCACATCCATATACTCTGATTTCTGTGTTTGGTATAAATACCAATCTCTAGTCTTGGATTGATCTGTTAGATGAAATTTTCTTTTAATATCTTCACTAATCCTGGGTTGTATTGAGCTGTTAAGAAAGTTCATCGTTGGGTGAACAAAATCCTCAATAAATTGCTTGTAAGAAAATTCCTACTGCTCTTTCATGACCAATTGATCCGGACTTAAACACGAACGCAACAAATTACAGAGATAACTAGATACACAAAGATGTAGTGGAAATAATACTTCATTTCATTAATGGAAAATACTGAAATATGCTTAAACCAGAAATGGAGATAAACCAGCTAGGGCGATGGTAGCTTATCTCTGAGAAGAGATGTGTGGCTACATGCCTCTGAACTGTGTTACAATGAGGCTCGAAGGCCTATTTATTGTTGAGAAACAATGGAAAAACCCTTCACATTCCAAAACCTAACCCTAGAAGATGAAATGCCAAATTGTGAGCCCTGTTTTTGGGTAAGTTGGTACATCAACTTCCTGGGGTCACGAATTGGTCGTATTATCTCCATTTGATGCGCATGATAGCCCGTTGGAAAGATCTCTCCGAGGACTATGACAAAAAAGACAATTTTTTGGCATAAAAATTGCCAGCAGTAGATTTCCCAAAAAACGTCGTTTAGGGCCTCAAAACGGCTCTGGAAGTTTAGGACCTGAAAAACTGCTAAAAATAGTAAACTGTGCTATAATTAAGGAAAATGAAAAAACTGAAAGAAGCACTAGAGGGGATCCAAGTGGAATTAGCGGGTGGCCACCAATATCCACCTGGATCATTCCTCCCCCCTTAGGAAGCAATGGTCCCCATTGCATTGAGTTCCTCCATGAGATGAGGGAACTTCTGTTGCACTTGGTCCCAGGTGAGCCACTTGCCTTGGTGAAGGAGTTGTCCTGCTTTGACAACTCGATACAGTTGGATATTTTGCTGGCGAGTGTGCTTGATCTGTGTGTCCACCAATATCCACCTGGATCATCAATGAGGTCCAAAAAATCAATGGTTACTGGTTTCTTGCATCATCAAGCTTCTGCATTGCAAAATTGAACTTATCTGCTTGATAATAAAGGAACATGTAGATTAAAATGGAGGTGTAATTAAACACCTATTCTGTGGGAAATTTTAGAAATTGCTCGTGAATGCTATCAGCCAAGAGCTGACTGAAATTGAATACAATGGATGGTTTACTACCTATGGAAAATATGGAGAGGAATCCTAAAATGGGCTCATCTATCCACTGATTAGAATAATAACCCAAAATATACGAAATTATAGATACAATTTGTTTGGATTTATCAGGGAAGATGGAGGATTCTTCTTAGGTAATTGGGCATTTTCAGGCAAGAATATCTCAAAGATTTTGGCTCTGGTAGCGAAATCTAGCTTTTGATAAAGCTGGGTGAGGGCTTCTAGGAAGAAACGTGAATTATTTTCCATAGCGGGAGCTAGCATTATTTGGTTTATAGACTGGGCAGTAATGGTAAAGAGAATGTCAATGGATGGGGCCATGATAGCTCTTTGGGTAGGGACATAACATGCCTGATACTTTTTGGTGAATTCAGGTGCTTGGAAGGTCAGAGGGAAGATCTAATGGGGAAGATTGGAATCCTAGAGCCCAATTTCATCAGTCTAGTCTACATGCTTGTCTTCCATCCAACAATACAACTCTAAAAAGTCACAGTCACATTGGGTTTCACTAATCCGATAATCCCTATCGGCTAAAGGGACGTGATCTAAATCTACGAAGGGAGGGATTAATGGATTAACAAGTTGATCTTGGGTTTTTTTCTCTTTGGATGCATGACTATATCAACTGAAAGTAATAGTAAGAGAAAGGATGGCTTACTGGGAATCAGCTCAAGTTGAATAAATTGTCAGGGGAACAGAACATTATGCTGACAATTCAGATTGATTTTAGATTGAGGAAAAGCTCTAAAAACAGTCTCTGTGTAAAAGCTGTCACCAACAGAGAATAAGCAGTGAAAGGGATAGAGGAGATGCTTTGAAAGATTTTAAATATCGAGAAGTGAAATCCGTTCGAGTTGGCACGGGACCATTAAATTTGAACGGTCAGGAAGTGTGAATTTAATGCAGAATGGTCATTTTTTTTTCTGGGAGAGAATTCAAAATGTTAACGGCTAGGTGGCATGGTAGAAGGCGATATGCGAAGGTATCATGGTGGGGATGTGGTAAAGTGGCTGAGGGGAAAGTGGTTTCAGAGGGGGTAGCGGGTGGTAAGTGGGATTGCAATGGGGGGTGAAAAATCGGGAGATGTTTCCATGTTAGGATGGGGCTCGACGGAAGAACCCCCCGACAGTAAAGGCAGGATGGAGGCAGGGTCGAAGAACAATTCTGGACCGTGGATTGTAAGGGGGAGAGGATCCCAATGCTCTGACAAAAATTCCATTTAACCGAATACGACATCACAAATCTATCCATATGTGCTTTATGCTTTTTCCCTTTTTGACTTAGGATAAATGTGGAAGGTGAAATCAATAAAAAAACACTTTATCTTATGATGCATATTTTTCCTTTTTTACAATGTCCTTTAACTTAGGATAAAATGGCATAGGAAAATATTTATAAAACCAACTATTTTACCTACCCTTAACTAAACTAACATTTTATTTTTCTAAAGGGTGCACTTAGAATAACAAACCCACATTATTTTCTTTTATACAGAATGGAAAACTATCTAAATCCTATCCCTTGTTTATCCTATTGATTTAGTTTAAACAGTTGAATCAATTTTATTTTCTACCTAACTACTAATTTACCAAGATTAGACTGTTTGGAAAATCTTTATTCTCTAGTCTAACTTGCAGAAATTTAAACTTGTTTAACCATGATTACACTATATGATTAAACTAATAACTAGTCATTGTGGCATTTTGAACAAGCTGCACACAACTTTTATTTAGCAATGATGAAGAAAACTATCTATTAGTAGTGGCATTTAGACTTGCAACACTTTCAATATTATTTCTTTTGTATTTTCTTTTGATGGGGTTCTATTTTTCATTTTTTTTTGCATATTTTTTTTTTTTTTCATTTTTTTCTTATTTATACCTTCTTTTCATTTTTTATTCTATTTTTTCTTTAATTTGGAAATAATTTGCAGATTGAAAATTGTTTGCAATATAAGATTCCTGAGATAAAATACTCAATCACCTTGAGATCCTATAAATTATAGGACTCTAACACACCCATCTCCCTAACTTTTTGCAACAATATTCCCCTATGGTTTTTTGTTGTTGCTACACCACTTTCCAACAGCTTAGTGTGACTTGATCCCAGTCACACCGACATTTAGATCTCTTGACCGTTTTAGTGTATTTTCCATTGGTTTAGCCACCAACCAGTACAATGTTTGCAAACCTAGTTTGGGAGGGGTTTAGTCAATTGTTTTGTTGTTCATTTTCTGTTGTTAATTTCGGTTTATTTTCAGCAAGTTTTTTTCTTTTTTTTTACAAACACGATCTGGAATTAATCAATAAATACAATTGAACAAAAAAGCACTCCTTAAGAGAAGGGAACTTGGTTTACATTGCCAATCCAAGACTTAACATAATAAATCTATCTCCCCTCATCGAGACAAAGACATATTGTTGATCTCCCTTCACCATTTCCGTGTCACATGTGTCTTGCCACCATTGCACCACCAAGGCATTTGTCGTGGAGACTATTAGGCCTTCACCCCCAGTTTCCACTTGGGCATATTACCCCTCCCTGTTAGGTTCGAGTTCATAGCCCTCTGAGTCCCCATACTAACTCTTCTCCTGGATCATCTGATTCCAAGCCTCGTTCACTAGATATCGTCACCATGTCTAGACCCACAGCTGGTGCAGGAACCCAACCTGGTGTTGGCTCCGGTCCTATGTCGGTGGTCACATCAAGTGGAACAGTCTCAGGAACCATTCTGGTAGCCCCCATGCTCCCCTTTATGGCTGGTTTAAGTCTACCGTATTTTAGCCAGTTGATAAATGACCCCATACACCACGATGTTGGTTGGCCTTCTATGCTGACTAAGCTTCCCTTAGACATCCCAAAGTTTGAGGGTAATGTTGGGGAGGATCCTATAAACCATGTCTGATCCTGCCAAATGTGGTGTTTGTCCAACTCCATTACCGATGAGTCCATTCATCTTCGGTTATTCCAATGCATGCTCACTGGAGATGCTGCAAATGGTATATAGACCAGCCCGCCCCATCTCATTCTATTTTAATGTCTCTTGTTAAAACGTTCCTCTCATATTTCCAGTTACCTCTCCGGTATGACACTGGTATGGAGCTATTGATCTCATTCCATCAATCCTCCGCCACTTACCTTTTCGACCATGTTTAAGAGTGGCGTCAAAGGAGGAGCACATGTCGTGCCCTGCCTTTCAAAGATCGTTTTTATCTAGATTGGTTTCTTAGGAGGCTTTTATCATTTGTTGGAAAAGATGTTGCATCCCATTTTCCTCAAATCGAGGAAGAAGCTCTCCAAACTGCTCTAAGATATGACTTAATTTATGCGCAATCTAATTATGTCTATACCGTCATTCCGAACCTCCCTCATCCTGGAAGTGCCAATGCACCAGGGGAATCTCACACTGCTGACGGTATCATTGGAACCCTTTCACACCCTTTGCCATATACTCAACAAAGTTATGGATATCTGCAGGGGGGCACCAGTTCCTCTAACATTTATGCCCCTCCTGCTAGGAACATGTTTTCAGGACCCCAACCTATCTACCAAACTGTTGCTACTCCTTAGGTATAGTTGAGTGCTCTAGCCCCTCAAGCATTAGTGCCATAGGCTCCCATGCATCCTTAGCCCCAACAGCCACCACCCCCTCAAGGGCAAGTGTTTATGTAGAAGAGTGAAACCAATCCCTAAAATTCGAAGAAAAAGAATAAGGGGAAGGGTAACCAAAGTAATCGAGGTAATCAACCTAGTGAACCCTAGGGGAACTAGCTTAGCACCAACAACCAACAATAGGGAAACCAGCCCAAGCAGAACAAGGCTATTCGTATGAAAAAACATTGTGCATGTTGTGGTGTACATGGCCGTTATACATATGACTGTCCTCTATTGGGTGTGGAGCCTGATTCAAAGGTATCACTGTATTGCTGCAAGGGGGGTCTAGGGGGGGCGGCAACGATATTTAGGAGCCCCCTCCTTAGGCAGGGGATCGGGGGTAACGTCCGAAACTAAAAATAGATGTAAAATTTCCTTGTAAAATGTTGTAATTTTGTAGTCAATCTGGGCCGTTCATTAGGCAGAGATCCGATGGTAGAACTTACATTTAATTTACAGTTTTTTGACCTAGAAGACAACCCCTCACTATATATGGGGGAATTGTATTGCGCCTATGTAGATTTGTATTCTGAATGAGAAAGAGAGATGATATTGTGTGGGATTGAAGAGGGAATTACAACGGATCTGCTGTAGGTTGTATCTCTTCAGTTTGCTAGATAATATAAAAGGAAGGACTGACTATTTCCAGTGGACGTAGCCCAAATTGGGTGAATCACATATATCTATGTCTCTCTTGTTTTATGTGTTTATATTTCTGCAATATATTTTATGTGTTCCATTGCTCTGTAATATATAATTTTTTAACAATTGGTATCAGAGCCAAAGGTCTATTTGGCTGATAAACTCGCAGGAGAGAAGGGTTCCTGGTTCAAGTGGGAGCAATGGTAGAAGATGGTAGGTTTAGGGTCAAAAAATTTAACGACCAAAAATATGAGCTATGGAAGATGCAGATGGAAGATTATTTGTACCAGAAATATCTGTACCAACCATTGAGCAGAAAGACAAAGAATCCAACGAGTATAACAGACACATAATGGGATATTATCGACATAAAGGCAATTGGAAAAATACGCTGTTCCCTAGCAGTGTAGGTGGCCTTTAAAATTTCAAAGGAAAGGATAATAGAGGGTTTAATGTCGGCATTGGCCAAACTGTATGAAAAACCCTCAGCCTCAAGTAAGGTATTTCTTATGAAGCGTTTATTTAATATGAAGATGTGAGAAGGTGGATATGTTGCTGACCATTTAAATGAATTTAATACAATTACTAGTCAGTTAAGTTCTGTAGGGGTAACTTTTGATGATGAAGTTAGGGCTCTGTTATTTCTCTACTCATTGCTAGAAAGTTTGATGGTTTAGTTATGGGCATTAGTAACTCTGTCTCTGGATCTAGTACTTTAAAGTTTGATGATGTTGTCGGTGCAATCCTTAGTGAGGAAATGCGACGGAAAAGCTCCGTTGAGACATCAAGTAATGCTTTGACTGCAGAGGCTAGGGGAAGAAAAATGGAAAGAGGAAAGAGCCCCAGATATCACGGTAAATCAAGGAAAGGCAGATCCAAGTCTAGATCGGGGATAGTGTGCTGGAAATGTAGGAAGAAAGGACACCTGAAGAAACACTGCAAGTCTCGGAAGGGAAAAGAAGGAGACAAGCAACAAGAAAATAATCATGAAGCGAATGTGACAGGTGACATGTTGCAATATGCTTTGATTCTTTCATTAGAAAATATTATTGATGCCTAGGTGGTAAATTCAGGGGCCTCATTCCATGCCACATCTGATAGGAAACATTTCCATGATTATATTCAAGGAGATTTTGGACAGGTTCGATTGGGTGATGGTAAACCCTATAAAATCATTGGAATGGGTATAATTTTCATAAAACATCGGAATGGAAATCAATGGCTATTGAAGGAGGTAAGGCATGTTCTAGATCTGAAGAAAAATATAATTTCAATAGGGCAGTTGGGAGGTGAAGGCTATGTGACTACTTTTATAGATAAAACTTGGAAGGTCACTAAAGGATCCATGGTAATAAAAAAAGGAGAAAAGGTTGGTACATTATATTTATGAAATGATATTTCTAATTCTGTTAATGCTTTAACCTCTACAGGTGAAGATAAAACATTGTGGAATCATAGGCTTGGGCACATGAGTGAGAAGGGGATGCAAATTCTTCACTCAAGAAATTTGTTGCTAGGTTTGAAGCATGTTGATTTAAAATTCTGTGAGAATTGTGTTTATGGAAAACAGAAGAGAGTCAGATTCCTCAAAGCTGGGAAAGAAAAGAAGAGCAAAAAACTAGAGCTTGTGCATATAGATGTATCGGGACCTGCTCAGGTATCATCTCTCAATGGATCTCGTTATTATGTTACTTTTATTGATGATGCAACCAGAAAAACTTGGATTTATTGTATTCAAAATAATTGTGATGTATTTGATACTTTCAAGAAGTGGAAAGCTTTGGTTGAAAATGAGACAGGAAAAATGTTGAACTGTCTTGGATCGGACAATGGAGGTGAATATTGCAGCAAAGAGTTTGATAGATACTGTTTAGAGAATGGAATTCACAGAGAGAAGACAGTTCCAGGAACACCACAAGAAAATGGTGTGTCAGAAAGGATGAACATGACAATCATGGAGCATGCAAGGTGCATGAAATCGCATGCAGGATTGCCTTTACAATTTTTGGAAGATGCTGTAGATACTGATGTTTATCTAATAAATAGATGGCCTTCAAGTTCCTTATATGGTGGTATTCCAGAGGAGGCATGGATAGGTAAAAAGGTAAACTACTCATTTTTAAGGACTTTTGGTTGTGAAACCTTTGTCTACATAAATATAGAAAATAGAACAAAGCTTGAGGAAAAATCAAAGAAATGTACCTTTATTGGATATGGTGTTAATGATTTTGGTTATCACTTTTATGATTATGAAAAACAAAAAATCATTAGAAGTAGAGAAGTAATATTCAATTAAAAGGTTTTGTATAAGGATCAGCTACAGGAAAAGAAATTGGAAAAAGAAAACATAGAATACATAGAATACATAGTGCTTGATGAGATCACAGGAAAAGTGACGGTGCTTGAAAATCATAATGATCAACAGCCACAACAACAACAAGCACCTCAAACACTCGAAAGTGGTGTTAGAATATCTACCAGGATAAGTAGACCCCTTGAACAATACTTTCCTTCATTATATTATGTATTGTTGACTGATTCTGGTGAGCTAGAATGTTATGAAGAAGCAGTGCAGGTAGAAACCAAGAAGAAGTGGGAGCAATCCATGAAAGAAGAGATGGAATCCTTAGCACATAACCAGACTTGGGACTTAGTTAGGTTTCCTGTAGGTAAAACAACATTGCAAAATAAATGGGTTTACCAGTTGAAGGAAGAAGATGGAGGTAGAAAAAGGTATAAAGATAGACTTGTGGTGAAGGGGTTTGCACATAAAAAGGGTATAGAATTTAATGAGATATTTTCTCCTGTTGTTAAAATGACTTCAATCAGAACTATTTTAAGTCTAGTAGTAGCTGAATATTTTCACCTTGAGCAGCTAGATGTAAAGACAACCTTTCTCCATGGGGATTTGGAGGAAGAGATATATATGCAACAACCACAAGGATATGAGGTAAAAGAGAAGGAGAAACTAGTGTGCAGGTTGAAGAAGAGCATGTATGGCTTAAAACATGCTCCAAGGCAATGGTATCTAAAATTTGACAGGTTTATGTCTGAAGAAGGTTATACTAGATGTCACACTGATCATTGTGTTTATCTCAAAAGACAAAAAGATGACAGTTATATTATATTGTTATTGTATGTAGATGACATGCTTGTTACAAGTTCTAACATCTAGGAAATAAATGTGCTCAAAAGAAAATTGGCGAACTCATTTGCAATGAAGGATTTGGGTGCTGCAAAACAAATCCTTGGTATGAGAATAACTAGAGACAGGAAGAATTGAAAATTAACATTGTCTCAGAGTGAGTACATAGAACAGGTGTTGAAAAGATTTAATATGCAAAATGCAAAACCAATTAGTATACCTTTCGCTAGCCATTTCAAACTAAGTAAGGAGGTGTGTCCCAAGACTCAGGAAAAAATGGCTTATATGTCTAAAGTTCCATATGCATCAGTAGTTGGAAGCTTAATGTATGCAATGGTCTGCACAAGGCCTAATATTGCACATGTAATGGGAGTTGTAAGCAGGTACATGAACAATCTAGGAAAAGAACATTAGATGGCAGTGAAGTGGATTCTCAGGTATTTGAGAGGTACCACAAATCAAGCATTATGCTTTGGTGGTTCAAACATTGCTCTACATGGATATGTTGATGCAGATATGGAAGGTGACAGAGATAACATGAGGAGCACTACAGGATATGTATTTACTGTAGGTGGAACAACTATCAGTTGGGTTTCAAAAATCCAAAGTGTTGTTGCACTTTCAACAGAATATGTTGCTACTACATAGGTTAGTAAAGAAATGACTTGGTTACAAAGGTTTCTGAATGAATTGGGTAAAAAGCTGGAGTTGGGCAGGTTATACAGTGACAGCCAGAGTGCCATACATCTTGAAAAGAACTCTGCATTTCATTCCAAGACTAAACATATATATCTCAAGTACCATGTCATACGGTCAGCATTGGAAGATGGACAGTTGAAGCTCGAAAAGATACACACTAGCCAGAATCCTGCAGATATGTTAAAAAAAGTTGTAACTAGGGAGAAACTGAGAATCTGCTCAATTTCAATTGGTCTTCAAATATGATGAAGAAGATGAGAAACAACCAGGTCCAAAGTGGAGTCATTGTCTAGAAAGTGAAGCAGCAGTGGAGTTGCTATAATCAGTCTCCAAGTGGGAGATTGTTGGGTGTGGAGCATGATTATCTTCTGTGTTCAAAGGTTTCAGCCGGATGTATACCCCAAGAAGACTGTACACCCCTCCATGCGGAGGGGTGCGGTGGGGACTTGTCCCCCCCACTGGGGTCTGGGGGTGCTAATCCCCCCCGTATGGGGGGTCTGGGGGCCAGTTCGGGGGCAGCACCCCCGAAGCTAAGAATAGATGTAAAATTGCCTTGTAAAATTTTGTAATTTCGTAGTCAATCTGGGCCGTTTATTAAGCGGATTATCTGTAGAAGTTATGTTTAATTTAGGTTTTTTTTCCCTAGAAGGAAAACCCTCACTATATATGAGGGAATTGTATTACGTCTATGTATATCTGTATTCAGAGTGAGGAAAAGAGAGGAAATTGAGAGCGAAGAGGGAGTTACAGCGAATTTGTTGTAGGTTGTATCTCTTCATTTTGTTGGATAATGTAATAAAATAAGGACTGGCTGTTTCTTCTTGGACGTAGCCCAAACTAGGTGGACCACGTATATTTGTGTCTCTCTTGTTTTATGTGTTTTCTATGTTTATATTTCTACAATATTTTATGTGTTCCATTGCTCTGTAATATATAATTTTCTAACAGTCCTATAGGATCTCTTAGAAGTTTTTAAGATTCCAATCACAACCATAGGGATGAAATTCTAAATAGAGTGACTCCAACCATGGGGATATAATGGGAAACCTAATAGTTTTGACACTCCAACTGTTCTGTAACCCGTTCTGTGGGTACAAGTGAGGAAAAAAAATAAATTTTATAAAGATGCACAAGTGACAAGATGAAATCAAGGTCAAATAAGAAGATATATGATTGAAAATGAGTCACAATTACACAGAGAAATTTAGGAAGACAAGAACAACCAAATCCAAGACAAAAGAGAAGAGATACAAAGTGAGATAGGGCAAACTCCCAAATGAAGTCGCCAATTCTATTGTAGCAATTTATCCACAACCACTAGGAGTTATTGCTTTGTAGCCTTGGCCCTAAAAGGACTACCGAACAATAGAGGAGTATATGGAAAGAAGCAAACAAATCGATGAATCCCCAAACAAGTCAATCAAATCAATCATTCATGTATAGATGCTCTATCTATGGTTTGGGATAAACACTTGAAATCCTCGTAGATTGGTGGTGGATGTTGGGCCTGATGTAGAGAATTCTTGTTGTAGCCAAGAGATCTCATCACCTACAATAGATCCAAAGCCTGCACATAATCACCACCAAACATTGAGCACAAATGGACTTTCGTAGAGGAGTGTCAGCTTAAACTAATAAATATAAACATGAATAACATATTATACTTTCAAATATGATAGGAGGGAACATTCACTTCTATTAATCATAAAATAAAATTGATACAAAATGTATACCTTTACAAATGGATCCTCCTCTCTGGATTCTGACAGAGTCTCCCCCTCTCTGAGCTATATGACCTTGAGAATAAGATGGCTCACAAACTCTTAATCATAATCAAGATAGCAACATGACTCTATAATTCTCTCTCTCTCTTACTAATTTGAACCTTGTGGATGGACTAGTATATAAAGACCCATAAGACTCCCAAGGAGGATGAATGTAGACACTTAGGGTGAAGAGAAGTTAGGAAGATTCTCTAATAATTCACCTAAGCCAACTTCAATAAATGAGAAAAGGTGTAGCTTTGAATTGATATCCAAGGGAAAGTCTGCCTCTAGAACATAAGCTAGAGCCGCAGGGACTAAGCTAGGAAATTTCAACTCCAACCACTATGAAGAATGTTGCTCCATGTGGTTGAAGGCCTAGAGTCACTCTGTCGGACACTAGGTCCCAATTGTTATGGCTTAAACTAGGTCAAACCTCAGAAAATGGTCAACCAATAAAATCACTCATGGGTACTAACTATAGGGAGAAAAATAGGTTGATAACACTCCACTCTTAACCCTGATGATGGATCCCATTTGGGATTCGAAACGTTGGTGTAAAAATTCTCTTACTGTGGATCCTCCGATCAATAAATCAAAAAACACTCCACTCATATTCTTGCACAAGAATATAGATTTTGTTTTAGGTTTTGATTTGTCTAAATAGTGACAAGTTTGTTTCTATTCATTTTTAGAAAGCCACCA
This sequence comes from Pinus taeda, assembly GCA_000404065.3. Classification (NCBI taxonomy): domain Eukaryota; kingdom Viridiplantae; phylum Streptophyta; class Pinopsida; order Pinales; family Pinaceae; genus Pinus; species Pinus taeda. The sequence continues at coordinate 21,434 of APFE030881605.1, read as the reverse complement.
TTCTAGAAAATCAGTGGAAGATTAGATAGTTTGACCCACACTAGTGCCATGTTCAACACCAAATTCTAGGGTCCATGGGGAGAGATACAATCCCCTAGATACCATGAAGTATGGTCCAAACCTGAAAATGACATTTGTCTCTTAGTTAAGAAAAGTAAAAACATAATATCCATGGTAAAGGTGAATTGGGTTATTTATCCTTTTAGCTTGGAGGACTAATGCTCTACCACCCATGCTTCCATGGCTTTTGGATTGGATAAGGGAATTGTAACTTTTCCAACCAAATCCCTCTTACAGAGGATGAGCATTTATTTCTTGACTCAAGAGAAGGAAGATCTAGGAAAGGGGTGCCTTCCAATATTTTGACAAATTTTTTGTGGTTGAGGTTGACCTTTTTTCCATGGAACCAATGATTATAACACGGTACTAAATGTCTTTTTGTCTCCCATGGTTGGATGCATAACTCGTAGAAAAAGTGGCATGCAAATGTCTTAGTATATCGATGCTCTCATGGCTTATAGCTTATAGTTTGTGCCTTGTTCAACTTGGGTCATTCTAACAAGATCCAACCATGAATTTGGTTTGCACCAGCTTAGGAATGTGATGAATACACATCTTAGTAGCAGGAAAGCAACAAATTATGACTGGTGTAAACCATAGCTACCGGAGAGGTGCTTGGGCACACTACTCATGCCTTCTTTACTACTATTACATGTCAACCATGAAACTTATATGTTGCCACAAATCAACGTGATAATCAATGTAAAATAGCATATGATAGGGTAATTTAGCTTGTGGCGCAATGATGAACGAGATGTGTTAATATCATAAAGGTATTGTGTTGAGCCCGTGGGGGAAACTCATTTGGAAAGCCCATAAAAATGAAGTGTTATATACCATGCAATTCGAGGTTCAAATCCCCCCCTAATGACCTGTGTCTACAAAAAGGGCATACATAGACACCTAGGGATTATAGTAATAGTGATAGTGGTTGAAATTGACCTTACATCACAAAAAGCAAAACTAATTACCAATTCCTCTAAATATCCCAAAAAAAAACATTCCATTAAAAAAAACAAAATTTTAAAATGTAAAAACTAATATAATATATCTAATAATTTACTATCATATTCATTATCCAAAAATACTAATACAACCCATTAAAAAACAAACAAATAAATATATATTCATTTCACAATCCACCGATCATTCTATTAAAAAAATAATACGTGTGTGAGCATCCTTATTTACCACCAAGAAAAAATTGGAAAAATGTCCATAATCAATATAGTCAAGATAGAGGACATATGGTCAATATGTCAATATAAAACGTTTGAGGACCACTTCTATAATAAAGTATATTTCAATATTTGTAAAGTGTTTCCAAGGTGCTCGTAGGAAAGAGGAAAACCATTTTTGTAAAGCATGTTACCATGCTCGTAGGAAAAGATGGTGATGAAGAAGGGTATATAAGGAAAATATAATAATTTTTTATTTTTTATTTTTTTTTTTTTTTTTTTTTTTTTTTAAAATTTATTTAAAATTTTTAATAGAAGTGATTTATCATTTTAAAAAAATGTCTCACCAATTAAGTCCATGAATTTTTAAATAATTATTTATTATTATATGAATTATATATATATAGATAGATATAAAATACAAAATAATTATTTTGTAAATTAATTTTTTGTTTATTAAGTTGTTTATGTTTTCCAGAGATGATTATAGGTTTAATTTTTGGCTTGAGAAATCATGATTCAGGGGCACTTAAGTCGTTAAAATCACTCAAAGATCGCATTTGGCTTAGGCCACACCAACCCTGAACATGACTAGATTTTTGCCCATAGAGTTTTGAACTAATGACTTTCACATCACAAAATGACTTAACAATACACCCATCACCACCCATCACCATCTATTCTACAACCATAAGCAATTATCTTAATAATAATAATCAAATTTATTATAAAATAAAGTGGAAAAAAATAAAAATAAAAATAAAAAATTCAAGCACTGAAGTCATAAAAGGGGAAACTTCATTTACAAAGTAAGATAATAATTATAAAAAGGTGTATAAAAAACAATTATGAAAAAAAATGATAGGCTTCAATAGTGTGAAGAATAAAGGTAATAGAGGAGAGAAGGTCAAATAGAGAATGATGAAACAAATTGAACTTTTAGAGAATGTTTATGATCTTAGAAATTAATTATTATTATATTATTTATTATTTTTATCCAAATTTAAGGTCACGACCAGGCAGACACCAAATTGGTGTATGAGACCCCTTGTTTGTGGGACAAGGGGACCCACTTTACACAACGATTGACTGTTGTTGTCAAGCATGGTTAAGTTTGTTGTTATTTTTATAATTAATATTATATAAGTTTTTTTTTTCATTTTAATAAGTTATTTCAAAATTTTGGTAGAAAATAATAAATTTTGGTTTGATTAGAATATATAAAATATGGTGGATAGAATGTTTTACAATACCCCATTTAATGATGTGATTATGATTGGCTCATCTTATATTTTGGGAAAAACGAGACCCATCACTCCATCGCTTTGCAACTGCATGCACGATCGTGCTGAGGAGTTCTGGTCTGCGCTGCAGGCCGAGGCCGTCTTTGCCTTGGCTGGGCCTTCCAAGGTCGCTCGCCTTCATGGAGGCACTGGGTACTCCTCAGGGGCCTCCCGTCTCTCCCCCTCCACCCTCTGCCTCTGATGAATTCAAATATCTGTTGGCTTCCTTGCCTAAGAAGAAGAAAGTCGAAGCTACAAAGTTTGTAAAGAAACTGTATGAAATTCCTAAGATTTCTATCCCGCCAGAAGGGCCGATTCAAGTCGCTCTGTCTCTTACAGATCATGCCCTCGTCGATCATTTTATAGGGCTCTGGCCTTCCCCAAAATCCACAGAGAACTGGGTAACCAAGAACTGGGCACCCTTGATAAAAGACAAAGTAACCTCATACTTTCTCGGGAGAGGCTACTTTTTGTTTGAGTTCACTGCAAAAGAGGACAAGGATCTGATTTTCGGAAATGGACCTTACTTAATGGGCCCTCAAGGACTGTATTTGAATAAATGGATGCTAGATTTCGATTCGACAGTGGATGTGCCCACAACAGTCCCGGTGTGGGTGAGACTCCCCAACCTTCCACTGCACTGTTGGAATTGGGATTCTCTGAAGCACATAGGCAACACCCTTGGCAAATTTATAGGTAGGGCTAACAACAAAGACCAGTATGAATGCGCAAGAATTTGCGTGGAGGTAGATCTAGAGGTCGGGCTGCCGGAAGCCATCAAAATTATCCTAGGTCCCTGGACTCATGTGCAGAAACTCAATTATGAGCAGTTGTCCTTCAAATGCCAGAAATGCCACGTATATGGTCACTTTGCCAAAGGATGTCCATCCAATGGGGTGGAAAAAAAAGGGAAAGAAGAAGGCTGGAACCAGGTAAAGCACACCAAAACCTCTCACAAGAAGACTGCAAATGCAAATTCTAAAGCCCCACAGACGAGTCCTGCTCAGAACCAACCATGGAAGAACAAGGGAACAAATTTGAGCTCCTAAGATCTGAAATTATGACCTCACAAGAGGTCGAGATCCCAAAGGAAATTTGTCCTGCCAAATCTTCCCCCTCTATCTCGATCAAAGGTGGAAGTTCAACAAAGAGATCCAAAGGGAAGATCTCAGAAGAGGAGGAGGAAATCCAAGAATCTGAGGAATCAGAGAAGAAGGAGAAATAAGAGACTCTCAATCCTCTCCTAGAAGATCCACAAGAGGACGCAAGACTGCAAGGGAAAAAAGAGAACAAGAAACCTACAAGGAAAAGCTTCAGGGCAGCCAGCCAACACTAGAGAAGTTAATGGCAAAAACCCTGAAGATGACAAGGAACCAACCTTAGGGCTTCAAGGGAGCCCATCACAACAAAAATAAATGATGAAGATAGTCTCCTGGAATTGTAGAGGTATGGGCACTAGAGCCAAGGAAGAAGCAATGAAAAGTTTAATAAGATTGGAAGCCCCGAATATCCTCCTCATCTAGGAGACCAAAATGGAGGACACGACTTTCCTCCAAGCAAGTAAAAAATTTTAGAATAGAAGTGAAGCGCAAGCTATTTCTGCCCGTTGAGCCTCGGGAGGGCTTGGATCGCTCTGGAACCCTAATAAGTTCTCAATAATCTTTGAGACTTTGAACACTCATTGGATTTTCTTAAAAATGCAGCATCTAGAAACCAAGGATATCATTTGTCTATTCAATGTGTATGTTCCTAGAAATGCAGGTGAGAAAAAGAGTTGCTGGGATTCCATAAAATGTCTGGCAGATCTAGAGAATCTGGAAAATATCATCACAGCTGGAGATCTCAATCTCATCCTTCTCTCGTCAGAAAAAAGAGGAGGCAATATTGTAAGGGATTCGGCAAGAGAATGGGCAGAGGATCTCATGCAGGACTAGGACTTGCTAGACATCAACCCTGTTTTTGGTAAGTTTACTTGGTCAAATGAGAGAGTCGGTCCTGTTCATATAGTGGCAAGACTTGATAGATTTTTTGTTCAAAGCTCCTTCCTTCTTCTCAGTCTAGAGGCTAGAATGCACATCCTTCATAGCGGTGTTTCGGATCAGAAGCCCGTAAGACTTGAGCTACTGGCTCCCAAGGACCTGGGCCCTATCCCTTTCAGATTCAGTTCTCTATGGACCAAAGAGGCAGACTTCATGCAAAAGGTTAGAGACTGTTGGAATGACCCAATCAAGAGTTCCCCTTTTTTCGTTTGGGAGGAAAAACTTAGAAGAGTTAAAGCAATGCTGAAAAGCTAGGCCAATACCTTACCTAATCCTACTACTGAAAGGAAAAAAATTCAAAGCTCCTTAGAAACGCAACATCCTCATCTAGAAACAACTAAAATCACAAAAGAATATTTGGACAAAGAGACGCAGCTTCAGTAGAAATTTCACAAGGCTTGCTTGGCCGAAGAAGAATTATGGAGGCTCAAATCCAGGAGTCTTTGGCTCAAAGTAGGTCATAGAAACTCCTCCTTTTTTCATAAGCAAGCTCAAGCCAGGAAATGTTGTAACTCCATCTCTGAAATAAAAGAAGAAAATTGCACATTAAATGATTTTACCAGCATCAAAAAGGCAACTTCCAGACATTTTAAGAAGTTGTATAGTGAGGACATGGAGGCTGGCCAAAGCTCTAAACTCCTGGATGCAGTTCCCCGCCTTATCACTGCTAGAATGAATCAGCTGTTAGAAGCCAAAATCAACAAAAATGAATTCAAGGATGCCCTCTTTGATATGGACCCCGACAAAGCTCCGGGACTGGACAATTTTACAGCCAAATTTATCCAGACTTATTGGCAGATTGTGGAGAAGGAGCTCTTTAAAATGATTCAAAAATCCCAAGATTGCCAGAAAATTGGAGATTGCACAAATTCAGCATTCCTTGCCCTCATCCCCAAGGAAAAAGGAGCAAACTCCTTCAATAGATTCAGTCTGATCTCCTTATGCAACATTGGATACAAAGTGATAACCAAAGTTATATCGAACAGGCTGAGAAATATTCTCCCCAAAATCATCTCGGAGAACCAAGGAGGATTCATTCATGGCAGACAGCTTGTGGACAACTTCATCTTGGTCCAAGAGGCGATCCATTCCAGTCTACATCGAAAAGAAAAAGGTATGGTCATCAAACTAGATCTAGAAAATGCATTTGATCAAGTTAGGCATAGCTTTTTGATAGATGTTCTGCACAAGATGGGTTTTGGTCAAAATATTATAAACTAGATTTGAGCTTTTATCTCAGAGCCCTAGATTGCTCCCATGGTAAATGGTAGGGCTGCTGATTTCTTCAAAGCCACTAGAGGGCTGAGGCAGGGGTGCCCCCTCTCACCCCTCCTCTTTGTGCTGCAGGCTTCTGTCCTCAGCTTTTATCTAGATAAGAAATAGCAAGACCAAGAAATAGCAAGCCTTAGCATAGCAAGAGGCGTAAAAAACATCAACCACGCCCTCTTCGCTGACGATACCTTGCTTCTAGGGGCCTCAACTTCACTTTCAGTTGCCAGATTTAAAGAAGTGTTGGAAAATTTCTATGAAGTCTCGGGCAGCAAATTAAATAATGGAAAATGCCATATCTATTGCTGGAATATCTCTCGCTCATCCGCAAACTCCATTGCCAGATGTCTAGGCTTTGCAGCCTCTTCAAATTGGACCTCTTTCAAATATCTTGGCCTTCCCATCTTCCTCAAGAGGGCCTTGAGTAAAGATTGGAACCCTCAGCTCGAGAAATTCAAATAAAAAATGCAGGCCTAGGGATCCTCCTGGCTCAATATTGCTAGCAAAGCAGTGCTCATCAAAGCAGTACTCAGTAGCCTTCCTTTATTCCAATTTTCAGTCCTCTTAGCTGTAGGTTTTAACCCCGTACAGAAATTACCTACATACAAATTCTAAAACACAGAAAATAAACAATGCGAGATCATAACACATAAAACACATATACACATAGATTTTCCCCTGGATACCAAAACTAGGACTACCAG
>APFE030881604.1:33820-57888 GCA_000404065.3 Pinus taeda | reverse complement strand
AGTGTTGAAGACTTACCATACACATTGAGAAACTAAAAGATTACAACAAAAGCCCACAATGGAGGACTGTAGATAACCCTTCTTAACCCTTCTTAGTTCCTCTTTTCTTGTTGCCCTTATTCATCTTACTAACAAGAACGACATTTTGCTCCTCAATCCCTGCAATAATATCCAGTATTGTCTCCTTCTAGTTGAAGTAATTCCATAGCCTGCTAAAAATGGGAAGTTTTTTATGGCTAGATGTCATAGCCAAAAAGTTCCCAAAAACAACAAAACCTATTTAATGCAATGGGCATTGGGTACTAGCTCTTTACCCTTCACCTACTAATTTTCATCTTCAATGATTCTTTATATGTCACAATGCTTCTCGAATTTATGCCTTACGGCGTTTCCTTTGCAACGTCTAGTTCAAATACTAGTTATGAATCTTTTTTTGTCATGTTTTGATGGTTGTGTGGGACCAATACTATAACAACTATTGGTCCCTGCACAACAATAGAAGTCTCTCCCCTATTTCATAGTAGGAAGATGGAGTCTTTGATGCCGTATAAGATGAATGAGGAGCATCATGACAAATACATGGAGAAGGCTTTAGAGAGAAAATGGGCATGAGTGAGGTACGATAATGCAAAGAATGAATGTGACTAGGGAAGACTTGAATATAATGAATGAGTGTGGTCACCAAAGAAGTGGTAGAGAAGAAACTATAAATTAGAGAAATTAAATCTGGGAAACTCTTTAAATTATAATTGAAAAGGAGAAAGAACCAGACACCATTGTGTGAGAGGAAAATAACCACACAAAGTTGGTGACCTACATTAGTGTTGTGGTGAGCAGAGGTTCTAGGATACCACAAAGACCCCGACATAAAAATATTAGAGTTGACAACTTTGTAAAACAAATGAGCATGACAAAGTAATCACCAAGTGACGAGCCAAAAACCTGAAGTCTAATTTCCTTTCTCTAATACCATGTCACACCAACATGAATAATTCCACCAGATTTTTTTATTAATTTGCAATCAAATTTATACAATCAAATGACTCTTCATCTCATTATCCAATATCTAAGAGTAGACTGATCTTTATATTCTCCTAATTATTTAGGAAAAGTAAAATCCAAAAAATTATGTCCAAAGTAATCGAGCAAAAAACCTGAAATCTAATTTCCCTTCTCTAATACCATGTCACACCAACATGAATAATTCCGCAAGATTGCTTTTATTAATGTACAATCAAATTTATGCAATCAAATGACTCTTCATCTCATTATCCAATATCTAAGAGTAGACTATCCAATATCTAAGAGTAAACTGATATATGTATTCTCCTAATTATTTAGGAAAAGTAAAATCCAAAAAATTATGTCCAACATTATTGATTGGTATCATGAAAAAAGAACAACACGCCAGGAGAATTAGGTGCTGTTGTAACGTTAAATATGGCATCGACCACACAGCAGTGGATACAGTGTGTGAAAATTAAGCATAAATCCAATATTAAACATGGCATTGGATATGTGCTTCCAATGTCTACCCTGTATGGCTAGGTCTAACTCAATTGTGTCACTTTGGCAACATTGGAGTCGTCTATCGCTTGATTTCTTATTACTCCACTTTTCAAAGTAACTGGAAAAAGACACGGACCTCAGAAATGTCCACTAACTCTGTCATTGCTTGATTTCTTATTACTTCACTTTCCAAAGTAACTGGGAAAAGACATCTACGAACCTCTTCACGGGTCCCCTGCAGAATTAAAAATGTCCACTAACTCCATTTTGAGGTACTAACATAAACTGCCAGAGTTCTCATATCTCTTTGCTATTTTTATGGAAAAGCTTTACCAAAGGTCGCATGTTCAATTCTCTGCGTGACTAAATATTCTTGTAGAAGAGTTTGAATGAAGTCCGGAGTGTTCTGTGTAATTTCATCTCGTTTTCTTCACTCTTTTGTCTGTAAAAATATATTTTTTTGTTATTTACCATGAATAAAAAGAAGTACATGCTGTTATTTTAAAAAATTATCAGCTTATACAGCAAGCTGTAATTAAAAGTACAATCATGCGGTTGTTTTCAAAATTTTCAGTTTATACAGCAAGCTGTAAAGTTCATCAATGAATCATGCGGTTGTTTTCAAAATTTTCAGTTTATACAGCAAGCTGTAAAGTTCATCAATGAACTAGCTGTCTGAAAAACTAAAAGGGTGTAAAGTGGCCAAAAAATTTCAATAAATTTTACAATAATATTGTTTGAATTATGTTTTTATGGTGGAAATGGATTCAGCACCATCAAAAGGCACCCAAAATCTTCATGTTTGACCGCTATAACCTGGATTTACAAAAATCCCTACCAGATTTATATTCACAATATTGCCAAAATTTCCATCATTTTCAAAGCAAATTTGCAAGCTTATTAGACTACAGCAAACTAAAACTACAGTTACAACAAGAACAAACAAGTTTGGAGGTGAGGTACAGATTCTGCAAAATCTGAAGTACTGGTAAGAAAAAAAAAACAGAAAATTACTAAAACTGATTGCTGTCATGCCTGTGGTACAAAAACTGAGCCATTGATTCATCAAAATCTTCAATAAGGATTTGAAGAATTGTAAGTCGGAGAGGCAGGGGCCTGTTACTGTTGTGCTGAATAATTGAACCTATTTTCTCTGGGAACTGATATGAAAAGATGTAAATAAAAATGCAGAGGGATCCAAGTTAGAACATGAGATCCAACGGAAAGAGGTGAGTAGCTTAGACTTACCCACCAACAAACTCTTCCAGGAGGATACTGCCATGGTTCAAGGACTCTTCCAGGAGGATAGTGCCAAAGGTTCAAAGACAAGGCGCTTTTTGATAACCCGTCAGCTGTTTTGTTAAATTCCTTGTAAATGTATTGAAACTTTATCTTCAGGAAGTTGTTTTTTGCTTCAGTAGTTCTGTCCTTCCAAGCATCCAAGCCTAGTATCTCCAACTAGGCTTCACTTGCCAACCAGTCTATAAGCAAATTTATTTATACCTCTGGATCCAAATTCCTTTATTGCCGTTAAACGAATCACAAACATCCATTGGAAAGCTATGAAAAAACCTTGAAATAAATCACAGCCATCCACCTAAAAGTTAACATCTGTCCACCCTAAGTTCAAGTCGGAAGTTTACTTCGATTTAAAATTTTAAATATTTGCATCAATCTTGGATTATAATTTAAAAACATAGCCTACCAATACAACTCAAAAGGATATAGCAAATGTTAGAATGAAAATGTACTCTTGACACGTCTTTTTTACACATGGTGAGAAATTTGATCTTAATAACTTCAAATTGTATAGATGGAGAATAAAGAAACAACCCTAAATAACACGGGAACAATTTTTTTTTCAATTTTTTTTATGAACCCTTTTGAAGAATACAGTATTAACATTATTATTAATTTCTACCTAAATTGCATAAACTGCAGATTTCACAAATTCCAGATTTCAGAAAATTTTATTAACAAAAGCTAAGTCCACTGTTTCGATTCACTACCGCGAATTAAATTTTCAAAATATTCTCAAATCTACAAGAGAGCTAGACTCAAATCCAGATTTTCATAATATTCGAAATCTGCAATTAATGTGTTTCAGCTGTTTCTGCCTCCTCTTCTGTAGAATGACACTTATTTAAAAATCAAGTACTTTATTAAGAACATATAAAGATAATCAATGTGTACTCTCGAGCAGGATGAAAAAAAGCCATTTCTGCATTTCGCAGTGACCACTGCTTGCTACTATGACTATTGTTGCAGGTGATATTATTTTATCACACCCTCCAAGCTGTGTCAAAATTAATTTAAAAGATTTCTGCAAAACACCTTCAATGAAACGTTCCCCAGGTATCAAACTGCAGCAGCCCTTCAATGTTTAAACTGTAGTGGATTCCAAAGGAATTCGGAAGATATCAGAAGCAAAAAGACTAGAGTGGATTTCATAGGAATTAGGAAGATCAACAGCAAAAAGACTTATTGATGCTCTGTACAAATGTTCAATTCCCAAAGGAACTTGGAAGCATCTTCAAATTGTTGAACGAGCAAGGGATGTGTTGAGACTTTGGCCCAATTTCTTATTATGCCATTTGTTGAGAAATATTATATTCCTCTGGGAAGTAGGGGAGATCTCCAAATGGGTAAGACAGGTTTGATGCTTTAAAGATTTGTCATATTCCTAGACCTTTTCAAACTTTTACTCGGCGATGCGTTGGAGATTTTTAATTTCCCGAAGGAATTTGGGAACGTCTCCAAGCTGCAGAAGTTAGAAGCATCTCCAAACTTTTGCACTGCCGGAGATCGGAGAGTTGGAGATTTGTTAAATTTCCCACGGAATCTGGAAGATTTTGCAAACCTCTGCCCTGGCCGATTTGTAGATTTGTCACCTTCTTCCCGGCGGAATTTGGGAGAATCTGCATTTTGTAGTCTTTCAGCTTCAGATATTTCAAGCAGGCTAGATAACAAAATTCTTTTGGTAAAGTCCCTAGATTCGTCTCCTCTGCAACAAGCTTTTCCAACTGCTTCAGCTGCCCTAATGAATTTGGAAACCTTAAAAGTGGAGCACTAACATTTAACTCCCGCAGCTGCATAGGTACCTGCAATCTCCACGTTTCGATCATAAGAAAGATAAAAATATACAAAGATTCCCATCTTTAAATTGCTGCCTGTACATCTTACCCACCTGAGATTGTGGTTGCCACAATTCTTTCAATTCGCTTCCGTTCACTTCTAAAACTCTTAAATCGCGCACTGGAAGCGAGGGAGGCAGGGAAGAAAAAGGACACTTGTTCCAGCTGAGCCATATAAGGTTTGGACACCGCAACCACGTCAATATGCTTTCTACAAAATCGCCTTCAGCTTCAAGAAGTTGTAATTTATTGATCCCCCACAACCTATCACTGGAACGTCTTTCTGAGCTGAACAGTGGATCGTTGCAAGTATCTGTAAGGGTTGACCGAGGAGCCATTCTAATTCCACGCACTTGTGGTGGTACCTGTTTGTTAGTTAAAAACAATGAAGAATTATAATATAGGATGCCACGGATTTCTTTGAACAAAAATCCTGAATGTTTTGACACAAATAGAATGTTAGTATGACTGAAGCACTTACATGATATGATAGTTCCAAAAGATCATTAATGTTCTGCGTCGTCGCACCCCAAAGACGACGCGGGTTCGATTCTTGAGCAATACTTTTTCCTAAATCGCGAAGGTGATCATGCATCCTTATCTGATTTTCACTGCCAACTTCCACGAGACACTTATTCTGTAGATTTCGAAATCCTACCAGCCCTTTCCAGCCTGATCCACCCCATATTCTTATCCATTTATCCCTGTCTTCTCCCAAGGAAAAACATGCAATATCTAAAAATATTTGTTGCTCCTCGCGATTGAGAGAGTCATAACTTATTTTAAGGCTCAATGCTATCTCCTCAGGTAGTTCGTGAAGTCCACCCAATTGCTCTTCCCAGTATGATTTGTCTTCTCCACAGACCAGAGCCCCAAATACTTTCAATGACAAGGGCAAGCCACAGCTTGCAGCGACAAACCCATCTACAAGTTTTTCAAATCCTTCAGGCGGATCTGCCTCGAAAAAGGCATACTTGCAGAAAAGCTCTTTGGAGTCTGAACCATTAAGGGGGCTAAGCCTATAAATGGAGGTTTCTGAGATTCTTGCATTTATAAGAGGATGCCAGTTACGAGACGTTACTAAAATCAAACTCTTAGGGTCAAGGACACGCCTTAGAATTGGCAAAAAGGCATCCAGTTGATCCACCTCACCTACATCATCTAATACGATGAGGGCATGACAATTTGACAGGTGCCTTTCAAGTAGACCTTTACCTTGTGCGCAGCTAGCAATATTGACATCTGTGAATGTCAAGTCTTTAATGAGCTTACTCTGCAAAAAATTGAGCTTTCCTCTGGCTGAATGTTCCCTCACATCAAATAAAAAAGAGGATCGATTGTAAACTGATATATTCCTGTTGAAGAATTCTGCGGCCAGGGTAGTTTTCCCCAGCCCCCCTAGACCAAAAATCGCTACAACCTTGACCTCAGGGCTCTCATTCTCCTCCCATGACACTATCCTTTCAAGATCTTGTATTTTTGTTTCCAAACCAGTTGGATATTTGGCCACATCCAACGGTGGTTTTGGAATTATTTTCAGCACACTTTGCACCACTTTATCCAAGAGCTCCTCTTCGTCGCTGAATATTAATTAGGAGAGTAAGATCATTATTTTAAAAAACCTACCTAATTAGTTGCAGTCATGTACCTATCAATCAATCCAAGAAATTAGCAGTAAACAGAGTTTGAGCTGATAGTAGGAGATACTCACCCATTAAACTCCTCCAACTCCAAGCCGCTTAAACTGGCAGCATGATAAAGAGCGTCTCTCCACTCCTGAATTTTCTGGCAGTCGTATCGCCGTTTCTCTTCATGATTGCGCAGGCATTTTGCATACGTTCCATCTTTTGCATCTTTGTCCGTCCACCTGAGCTCAGAAGGCTTGACGTTATAAAACACTGGAATAATTTCAGCCCCTGAGTTTTTCATGAGCACAAGCTCTTTGAGGCACCAATGTGATTCCGCATAATTTGGAGAAAAGATAGCGATATGAACCGAAGCGACATTTATAGCGGCTTCTATCTGGGGAAGAATCTCATGTCCGACCTGCATCTCCGGCTTGTCAAGAAAGGCTTGCAATCCATAGGAATGAAGACTGCGGTAGAGACGTGTGGCGAAGGTTTTTTTGACATCAGAGCCACGATGGTTGATGAACACATCGTAGCTCTGACAATAATAAGAAGTCGAGGGAGAGGGAGAGGAGGAGGACGAAGAAGCGGAGACATTGTTAAGAGGGACCGTGACGGAGGAGGAAGAAACAGAAGCATCGTGAAGAGGGATGAATGAAGGAGAACATAGCGCGGAGGAAGAGGTGGGAGCACTGTGAACAGGGAGCGTGGAGGAAGAAGACGAAGCGGCACAAGCATCGTGAATAGGGATGAATGAAGGAGAACAGAGCGTGGAGGAAGAGTCGGGAGCACTGTGAGCAGGGAGCGTGGAGGAAAAAGAAGAAGCGGCACAAGCATCGTGAATAGGGATGAATGAAGGAGAACAGAGCGTGGAGGAAGAGGCGGGAGCACTGTGAGCAGGGAGCGTGGAGGAAGGAGAAGAAGAAGCAGCAGAAGCATTGAGAAAAGGGACAAATGGCAGGCAATTTTTTAGGCAAGTCGTTAGGTTTCCCATTGGATGAACCTAAAGAAAGGAAGGATAAGAATAACAATAAGAAGATTATGTTTGCAGGCAGAATTAGGGTATGTTTGCAGGCAGAATTAGGGTAGAGATGGGTGGACAAATCTTTCTTCAGGGCAAAGCCAAGATCGTGGTACTAAGTTGTAGACGCAGAACAGGCCGCGGAAGAACCCCTGGAGCATCTGCAGTCAGGATTGGAATTTGGATGGAAAATAATCAGAATAAGATTCTGCAGTAGAAAACAGAATAGGATTTATGCGCAGGGAATCATTGCGATAAAATGGCTGCATTTCTTTCATAAAATGGAATGCTCTTCGCCTTTAGCGGTGACAGAAACCAAATGGCACTAAAGCGCGTTGTGAATCGTGCTTGATGTGGTCTGTTTGATTTTTTTAATCAGCACCGTTGGTGGGGCACTCCGCGTTTTGATAGTGCTGTGATGTGACGCCACTATTGGGGATAATGATTGGAGTTAGAAATGAAACGAACCGAACTTTTAATGTCCACTGGATTAGATAATGCATATGGTTTCCAATATATCCATGCCATATGTTATTTAAAATTTTTAATGGAGCCTTACACAGTAAAATTCGTGTTTTAGGTAAAATGCCTATCTTTATAATTTTTAAAGTAATTGGGTATAAATAAAATAGTGGGTGATTTAAATTTATAGTTAAAAATATAATTTTAGATACACAGTTAAAAACAAAAATGCGTTTGAGCATATAAGAGTTTAAAAAAGAGATTAAAAAGTGGGTGAGCAAAATTTATAATTAAAAATATAACTTTAGATACAAAGTTAAAAACAAAAATGCGTTTAATCATATAAGAGTTTAAAAAGGAGATGAAGAAAATGGCTATAGCGATTTTTTTTTTAAAGTGAATGGGTATAAATAAAATCTTGGGTGAGCATAATTTATAATTAAGAATATATATTTAGGTACAAATTTTAAAATAAAACAATAGAAATTTTTGAGAGCTTATATATGGTATGATTTACAAATGGATAGATTTAAAAAAAAATTAAATTAATATTAATCTTTTTTTTATTTACCAAAAAATTATTAGCCATAGACAATGAACTTTGTATTTGCATTAGTAAAAGATTATAATATTGCAACAAATTTTTGTCAGTTACAAGACATTTTTGTCAATTACAAGGAAAAGTTGTGTTTTTCTATACACTTTATTTATACTATATAGGAATGCTGTAATTATAAGGAAAAGTTGCGTTTTCCTATACACTTTATTTATACTATATAGGAAATTTATGAAATTTATCCATCTATATTTATATTTATGAATAACATAAGATTATTACCATCTTTTTTTCGGCTGCCTTCATTGAATGCAATCGGGCTAATATGAAATAAAAATACAACATATTACTATCTTTTTTGGGCTGTCTTCATTGAATGCAATCGGGCGAATATGAAATAAATATACAACAAGTCAGCAACCCCTTTTTCCGCCATCAACAAGTCAGCAACCTGCAACAAATAGACAACCAAATAGCAAGCTTCATTTCCTCCACAAAGTGCAACACACCACAACTCGGAAGCAAGCTTCATTTCCTAAATTGCAACAGACCAGAGCCTGCAACACTAAATTTTCGCCAACAATCCGCTTGGAATGTTGGGATGCTGGGATCGTACGATGTTTGTTTCAAAATTTGCTTGATCAAATCTGCTCGGAC
Organism: Pinus taeda; assembly: GCA_000404065.3. Taxonomy (NCBI): domain Eukaryota; kingdom Viridiplantae; phylum Streptophyta; class Pinopsida; order Pinales; family Pinaceae; genus Pinus; species Pinus taeda. The sequence goes on along the minus strand of APFE030881604.1, from coordinate 48,921 downwards.
TAGTTGTAGTTAGTTTCATTGGTGGAATTATTTACAAACATCTACACTGTTATTAAAATTTTTATATTTTTAATATGAAAAATGAAAAGTAGTGAAACCTATCTTATTGGGAGGATTTATGGATATAATGTAAGGAAATTATTGGTTAATAATCAAATTTGTGTATAAAAATTGTTATTGTTGAATTAGAATTTAGGTGATTATGATAAAATTATTGTTAGACATGTATCATAAATAATAATATACATATATTATAAAATATACATTAATTATAATAATTGATCTATAAATATAAAGTATATATATATTTTTTTATTTTTATTGTATAATAATTAATTAATAATAGTTAATAAGGGGTGCACAATTTCCTGATTTTTTCATAATTGGCTCTTGAATAAGTTTTTTTGTTGCGTGTTTCTTTGCAATTTAATTTCATTATCAATTTTGGTATGTGAACATTTGTTATGTTTTTTAGTTTCCAAAGAGTTGCCTATAATAGGCGTTTTTGGTAGATCCATACTTAAATGGTGTCACAAGGCCTGATTTAATTATTATGATATAATTAATTAAATTAATGAATTATAAATTCATATAATTGTTTTAGTGTTATTTTTTATTTTATTTTATTTTTTGACAGAGAGTTAGAGCATGACATTAGAATCTCTACCATACTGGGCTGCCTGTTTTTTCAATTTTAAATTTAAAATTATTATCTCAATCTCATTTCTGGCGGCATGTTGAATTTGAAGATATAGGATTTTTTGGTTTTCATAAGTTTGACATAAACTAATCGGGCATTCTTTGCGTTAATCCATAGTTGAAATGGATCTAGGCTTATTTAATTATTATTCATAATTAATTAAATTATAATTATTAATTTTATGTTTTATTATTTTATTTTATTTTGACAGAGTTGAGCATGACATTATATCTCTAACATATTGGGTTGCATGATTTTCAATTGAATTGAATTTAATTTAATTTTGCATGTGAAATTGTTATGATTTTGGTTTAAAAGTTGCATATCTACTCATATTTATCTAGATACATTCAATATATAATACACATTTGCGAAAATATCAAAGATTAGATATAATTTCGTTTATTTAATTGAAGACTATATATTGGTGAATGAAAGCTTGTAGCTAGTCTCTTAACAAAAATGAAGTGACATATTTTTCAATTTGTTTTGCTATTTTTCACAAGTCACATAGCTTAATTAGTAAAAGAGTAAGTGGCTCATAATCCACACATCTTTTTTACTAACCAAAGCATTTTTACTTCATTAGAATTGAGACTAGGAATCGAGTGTTATTAAAGAAAGGGAGTAGCCCCTACTTGCCTTGCGTCTTTTAGATTATCATGGGCTTGCATCTTAAAGTTTTCCCAAAACACTCGATTTTTCCATCTCCCTTTTTAGGCTCACATAGTGTAATAGGAATGTGTTATCACTCAAATGTCTTCCCTAGAAGTTATCAAAGAAGGAATAGTCTGAGGTAACCACAAACCTAATCTTTTAGACTTGGGTTCTAGCCAACCTAAGTCCAGAGAGGGCTCTCTCTTTATAATTTAACTTTGTTTTGAGTAGGATTTCAGGCTAGTTCTTAATGCTCATGATGTTTTGGTATTGATTGGGTGGTGGACTTAAGAAAACAGATGGGCAGAACAAGTTTTCAGGCCATTGGGCTATGGAGTCAATCAAAGAGTGGTTTAACTGGATCCGATCAATTACTAAAGGAGAAGTTCACAGGGCAGGCTAACACAGCAAAAAACAATTTGCATGTTCAAATGGATGAAGTAGTCCTAACCAGGGTAAAAGGGCAATGAAGAATCCTTAAATCGGGACCAGGATGAAGAAAAGAAGGAGATCAATAGCAAAGGGCAACTAAGAACCCTTTTGTTATGTACCTAAGGGGAGGAACTATGGGAGTAAGGGAGCAATTAAGAATTCCCAGATGAAGATAGTTTAGTAGAAAACAATGAGAAAGTAAACAGTCAAAACAGAGAGCATTAAAGCTAATTCTGAGATGTCATTCTTTGTTTACTAGTCAAATTTCATAGAGAAAACATGTGAATATTTATAACATGATGAGAAAACAATAATTAAACATGAAGAGATAATACTTATTTGGTTCCAACTATGCACAAGAATCCAATGAAATGTCTTTAGCTTTATTTCATGACCCAGCAAAAACCAGTCCAGTCTTGAATACAATAGCTCCTTAGCTCGATATAAAATGTATACAGAAATGTATTTTAATCCACCCTAATTACTTCAAAATGTGAAGTATTTATACAAAAAATGTTACAAAATATCTCATAACAATATGAGAATTATTTTAGGAAACCAAAAATATCTTCAGCATGAAGATAGAGACAGATGGAGAACTGTCTTCTTGTTGTCCCTTTTATTATGAATGTGTTGGCTGTTGTAATTCGAATTTATCTCTTTCAGTTGCTTTATAGCTGTGTGCTAGAATTACTTTCTGTCTTCAATCTACTGATACTCTTTACTTGCTACACTTTGAATCTGTTTCGTCTGGTTTTACTCGGCTGCCATATAGATTTATTGTAGTAACTTTATACTAAATCAGTTAATTTCATCCACCATTCACCTTCGGGTAATTTCGTCCTCAACATTTTTCTATATATCTCATCAGCCTCGGTATACTTTGCAAAATTTGGCTTGGTGGCGAACAGGTGCTTTATCGCATGCTCTATAAAAAATAGAAGAATCCAAACTATCATATAATACCTTTCCAGTGGGCAAAGCTTTTACCCCTGAAGTACTAGCTTGGCTACTGACCAGCTTGTTTAGTCTTTCAATGTAATCCTCCTGAGTCATTAGCTTGTCATGGATTACTATAGGACTATGGAGTCCTTTTTCCCTTAAAATACCATACTTTGTCATAAATCTATCAATATCAGCTTAGATTCTTTGGCATCTTTTCTCGAGATTGAGCATAAGGTTCCTTTTGGTGAGAATCTTCTTAATTTCTATGATGGTCCCTGTTCTGTCTTCTATGCTTAGTTCATCTAATTGAGACATGTTTTTACTATTCAAAAATTCTATCAATTGGTTGGCCTCTTCTGGTTTGTCTCCCAACTCTTCTCTTGTTTTATGAATTGCTTCGATGGCCACTTTCACCAATTCAGCTTGTTCAAAAATTACTTGAATAGATGGCCAAACATCATTGACAGAGTCAATGATGTTGGCCCAAAGAATTTCCTTCATATCTCCTAGTGGCTTTTGCAATGTCAAGTCCTTTTCAAGTACTTTTATCCTTTCTCCCATTCTTTGATTCTTCTAAATTTCTTCCTTATGTTGTATCTATGCAAGTTTGCAATCAGTCTCCAAACTTGACACTTTTTCTCTAAGCTTCTTAAGCTCAGTAGCCTGGATGGTCATTTCCTCCATGGCTTTTACCAATTCAGCTGTCTTTTATGTGGATGTCCCTACGCTTGAAGATGTACCTGTGACTGGCATAACTGTAACTAGTGGAACTGTTGGTGCTAAGGAAGCAGCCAATGTGGAGGGTATTGTTGTAGAGACTATAGGAATGATAGTCTATGGAGTGGTGGCCAACTCACTCTGTCTAGACTGAATCAAGTTATCCAGCTCTTTCTCTGTGTCTTTTAGTTGATCATTCAGCTTAAGTACTAAGTCTATAAGCTCTTCCTCCTTCCGAGTTTCCAATACTTCAGTTGTTTGTGGATGATGTAGAGGAGGAATTTTAAGCTGTTTTTTCAATGCAACTATATCATCATTTTTCTTTTTAATTAGCTTTTCTACAGCCTTTACATCCTTGGGATCATGTCCATCTATATGATGAATTCCTCCAAGGACTTTATCCTGGTATCCTTGTCCTGTGAAGAGGCCTTCTCTAACTGGAATTGTGCTAATATATTGTTCAACGAATTTTGGAGTTGGTGTGCAATAATGGCCTTGCTGGTCAATGTAGAATAGACCATTTCCCTGGTATGTTTGTGTAATTCTATTTGGTCGATAGGATGTATATCCTTCTCCAACACCTCAAAATCTGTCTTCAAATAATTTGATATAGACCTCGATTGTTGTGTTTAGGCTTCATGAAAATCATTTGCATTTTACCTTCTTTTACATCAAAGGCTGACATTAGCCTTGTTTGATAAGTAGGATCCAGTTTAAGGTATTGTGCATAACTTTGAGCCTTCAAGCTTTCATTTCTAGCCTTTATTTCTTTATATTTCTCTCTGATGTCCTGGCTCTGGCCCGTTGGAGCCCTAAAGGAGGATACTTCCACGCTCTTTTGTCTCTCCAACATTTGAGCCTGTGAAGTGGAAGGTTCTTGTGTACCTCCAGAGGGAGTGGTCTACTTGCTTTCTGCTCTTTCTGTACCTGTGGTCCCAGCTGTTTTCTCTGTGAACTCCTATTCTCAAAATGGATTCAACCTTTGCCTTTTAACATAAGTCTGTGCAACAGGTCTGCTAGAAGGAGTCGCCTCCTCTCTATTTCTTTTGGGATTTTTATCCTCATTTAGAGGAGTCTATGCAATAGGAGGATTACTCATGATGTGTTCTAGCTAAGCCAGCTCTTTTGATATGTCTGGTTGTTCAAATTCCTCTTGTTCTTGAAGTTCTTCTTCTGGTAGTTGCTCACTATGTTCCTGCGTCTCCCTTTGGGATTGGGATTCTTCTGGCACCTGTACAAAGGAATCTTCATTAAGTCTTTTTCTAAATTAATCAACACATTATTGACAACAGTTTTTGTACTATCCCTGTCTACTGGAGTGTTCTCCATCCATTCTAGTTGATTTGCATATTGTTCTATTTGAGGAATTCGGTGGTGGATGTAGGGAGACAATTTGTTTTTCTGTCTTCTATTACAAATGACATCAAAGGGGTCATATCTCCAGAAGAAACTTTGTTTGAGTTGGAGCCCTTAAAGAATTTCCTCTGCAACTCTTCCAGATTCTCTATTGTTACACACAAAGGGGCCTAGCTGATCTTTTATTCGAAGTTGTGCCTTTTTCTTGGCCTTCACAAAATGTACCTCATCAGAGTTGATTATTTTCCTGTAGTACTCCACAGCAAGTAATCTCATTGGGAGGTATCTTGGCAATTTGTAAGGTGCCAATTCGCAGCCATAGGTTCTTATTTCAGTGTGATTTTGGTACAAGTACCAATCTCCCACTTTGTACTATTTGGATAGCTGTAGGACCCTCCTGATATCTCCATTGATTCTTGGAGGTGGACTTCCTGTTAGCATGGAAGCTACTGGATGCACAAATAGATCTATAAAATCTGTATAGGAGTATGGAGATTCATATTTGTGGATTAAAGGGGTCCAAAAGACTATTGATCTAGGATTACCTCTGGTGTCATGCTTCTAAACAATGAAGGGGAATTTGTCATCTTGATAGTAAAGAAAGAGATGATATAACACTGATGAGTATTTGAATCCTCTCTCATTTTCCAATCTCATGAACTGATCATGTGTTTTGTCTGAAATGAATTTTGCATAGTCAAACATGATGGTAGGGGGCTGTCCAGGAGTGAAAATGGACATGTAGGCAAGAATAATCTCATCTACGTATTCACTAGTAGTATAGCCTAGAATACTAGATATCATTGATATGATGTCTTTGCCAAGTTGAGAAAAAAAGGATGACATGTAAGGAGGGGAATCCTTTGATATGTGTTTTTCTTCTACAATGAAAGTCTGGAGTATTTGAGCAATCTTGGAAAGGGGGATTTTAGGGAATCTATCAAGCAAGTCTCCAATGGAAAGGGGAGTAATATTTTGATCAGGTTGTAACTTCAACATTACATTTATGGACTCAGTGGTGAAGGTGAAAAATATTGTCTGGTCGGGGGACATCACCGCTCTTAAGGTGGGATTGTAGCTTGCATGACAATGGTGAACAATTTTGGGGAAGATATGGACGCTAGGGAATTGGTACTTAGGCAGGTTTGATTCCCAGAGACCTATTTTGTCTGCATGGTTCAAGTACTGGTCTCTATACCTACAACACAATTTCAATGGGGATTCTTCAACAGAGATGTCTTTAATTTGAAAGTCTTTGTTTGCTAATGGGAGATAGTCTAAATCCCTGTGGGGAGTAGAAATGGGTAGGATATTCAATGCAATTGGCGCAACCATCCTTGGTTCTTTTGGATTCAAGGACGGGGGCAAAGGGTTTTCTGTAAAATTGGAGGCCAATTGGTTTAGTTTGGTGGGAATTTTTTTTACTTAATTACTTAATAGCTTACAACAATTGAGTAAAGGTTCGAGAATTAAACAGGGTTTCTCAGTGAATTTGGGTAAATACCTAGTTTCGGCTCTGAACAAATTGATGGGTGGCTGTACATGGTTCGCAGGAAGCAAACGTGACTAAAGGATGGTCTGGAAGTTCAGCAGCTTCAGTAGTTTGGTAGTTGGACATGGGTTGATGGTCACACGTACTCTGGTGCTTGCATGGAGGTCTGAATGGTCTTTTTCACGATAAAACTAAAAAAAATGAGTTTTTTTAGTTTTATTCGCAAAGTCAATTATTTTGGCGGGTACACGGGGACAGGCACATTCGGAGTTAAACGAGGGATGAGACGTTTTGTCATCTAGCAGGAGGTGGTAAGTAGTTTTATTTTGCATAGCTTTTGGGCTAGAGCGGTTTCGGGGGAAGACCGCTCGATGCCATTCATCGGGTGCCACGTAGCGGCGGGAAGAACAGTGAAACCACCCATATTGGGTGGGTAAAAGTCGGCCTTTGGAGGCCGCTCGATATGATCGTCAACCGTCGGATCAAATGGGTCCTAATCACATGGTGATCGGGGCGGAGATTTGACATGGGGTTTAATGGAGGGGCCCGATGGGGTTTTAAAAGCGGCATTTTTTAATTAATCATGGGTTATGGAGGATTAAGGGCGTCGGGGATGATTTCATTGGCAGGGGTCGCTTATTAATTAACCATAGATTGATTAATTAATCTCTTTTATTTGGCGGAGGGTTTTGGTTCTTAATTAGCCGTTGATCGACTAATTTTAACCCATTAATGATATTAATAGAGTTTATATTTCAAACTTCGGGGATGGGGTATTTAATATTAAAGGGATTTATTAAATACATAGGGGAAAGGGTTATTTTTCAGGAGTTAATACATAAATAAAGTTTAAAGTTAATATAAATGAAGGCGAAAAATGTTTTAGCGCTAAGTGTAAAATGAATTCTTTGCAATTTGTTGTTGCTTTTCACATAGAAAACATAAAAACTTAGGCTAAATATGAATTTGTGGGTTTTTTGTGAAATGGGGTTTTTTTTTTATGGGGGTAATGGTTTTTCCTTGGGAAAAATAGTGTTTAAACCTTAGGAAAAGGGGCTTTGTCATGCAAAATGATTTTTCCTTGGGAAAAGGGATTTGTTAGGGAATATGAGAGAATTTGAGGGGGTGAATGCTCATGAGGGGAATTTTAGTATTTAAGACCTATAAGTTATTGGGTCGAGGGTCCGATCCCTCCAGAAGTCAGAGAAATGCTCTGAGCCCCTTTAACTTAAGATTCTAGGTACATTAATACTTTCTTTGGAAATTAGTTAAGTGAAAAGTGTAATGACTGAGGGAGGTTAATCAGTCGACTTTGTGTGCTTTGGTAAATGCTCCATATACTTAGAAATTTGATGATGAAGATGAATAATATGATCTTTATCTAATCAATCATCACCATTATGCAACCATTCAACTACTTACCCATTTACTCATCCTACCATTTTTATTTCTCTTTATTAGGGTGCACTTAAGCTGGCAAACCCTTTATCAAAACTTTTCTTTTCTTTTACAATAGAAATCTATCTAAATCTAACCTTATTACATCCAAGGGCTCAGATTAAACTGCTAAGCTCCTTTTATTTACTCTACCTATCTACTTATCTGCCAAGATTAAATAGTTTGGTCAAATTTTATTCTCTATCTATAAGCATAAAATTGAAAACATGAAATAGTCAAGTTTAAACATTTTGACTATCATGGATTGTGGCAAAGGTAACAAACTGCGCACAATCTTTTATTATGTACAGAAATTAAATAGTAGTGGCATTTTGACTTGCACACTTTCATGGTCTTTTTCCTTTCTTGGGGTTCATTTTTTCATATTTTTTGACCTTTTTATTCTTTTTGTCATTTGATTTTTCTTTTAGGACATACCCTCTTTACATTTTTGAAATTTTTTTATTTTTGAATATGGAAAACATTTGCAGAAAGCAAAGGTATGTACATATTACAGTTTTAATCTCAGTCATTCAAAAATTATGACTCCTATTGGTATAGGAACCTAACAGAAGGTAGTAAGTGGCCCATCAACCACACATTATTTCCTTTGCAGGTAAGGAACAAACATAACTTAGTGTAAGTAGGGGATTTTGTAAAGGATCATCGTATATCCACGTCACTTCACACTTTGTATATTCACTTTGTCACTTACACACATTGCATTGCACACACTAAGCTACTTTATACTTTGAACAAAGGGCATCAAGTTTCAAGAGCTTTTGTACTTAGTCTATTTGAGCTTTTACTTTTTCACACCATAAGTGAAGGAAGACACCTAAAAGCAATCATAACTTGAAAAAACTAAATTTCCCCATACGGGCCATAAAATAATTTATATTTTAAGTTAGGATTGTTGGGGGTAGGCATCCAATAAGCCGACATGGTCATGTTGCATTTTGAAGCATAAAAATTGTCTTTTAGGGTGCTTCAAATCCTTCAATCATCCCATAGAAAAGACCACCTGGGCAGCATAGAGACCCGATTAAGAGGGGTTTCGACTTAGGCTCAGTGTGTGCGGTACTATATGGGGATACTCGTGGTCCTATATGGGGATACCTAACTTATATAGTGCTCAGTACTGATCACTGATTACCAAGAAGCTAAAGACTCGACTGCCCCCATGAGACAAAGGTATCCTATTGGCCGAATTTTAGGGCATATTTCCCTTATAGGTGGAGGTGCGGGAAGCACTGAAGTCCCATTCATTACCTTGGTTGATTCTTTTGGTTGCTAGAAGCATCTCCAGTTCTTTCGAGACATAGCCTTAGTACCCATCATTAAAGATATCTCCACAAGTTCTAGTTACTTTGAGAGTGGAAAAGACGAATATGTCTCTTCATAGGATCTTTTATCATACACAAAACAAACTAAAACCATTTTTCTTGTCTGATTGATCACATAGCTTAACTTAAAGGGAAAGTAACAATTTATTTTTCACTTTGTTCTATGTATGTAATTTTTTTTTTTATACATATCCCTCCCCTCACCACAGAAGTGACACACACTCCATTTTAAGAATACATAAATATCTTACTTTGTCATATTAAGAATAATAAGACAATGATACACAAAACATTCCAACTCCCATTTCAACTAAATATACATTAAAATAAATCCTACAAATAAAAATTGAAACAAAGTATTTAAGTTTACCAACAAAATATTTTTAAATAATAAAAACAATTAATAAAATTATAATTAATTAAGAAAATTGAAACCATTAACTATATTTCATTCACTATAATTATAAATTCTAATTACTTATAAACAATGCTTTTTTTTGCCCATTAACTATTGTGAAATGTAATTACGATTGTAAAATATACTATTATTAATACCAAAATTTAATAATTTAATCAAATTCAAATTATCCATTAAAAAAATGAAAAGAAGTGTAAACTTACTTCATAATATATCTTGTACGAATTGAAATATGTTCCCAAAACACTGTTGTTAATATCTAAATGTAAATTTTGTTATACTAAAATGTAAATAATAAACGTACTTTTCATTGAGATTTTAAAATTTGTTACCAAATGATATATAACCGGTTATGGTTTATTAAGTTTTATGTCTTAGGAGCCAAATCAATGTTCTTAACATATATTTATCAGTGGAGAAAGAAATATAACTAACACATTTTAATAAAAGCAAAGGCATATTGAATAAATAAATAGCCTACCAAATTAGTCAAATGAAATGACAAAAGTAGGATTGTAATTCTTAGAACTAAAAATTTTAGCTGCAAAGTTTATATTTGGTTAGAAAAATTCAAAATAATAAAACTAGTGCAACCATCTAAATGAGATGGTTAATAAATATTGGTAGATATCAATTTTCAGAAGGAGACATGCAGATGACTAATAAATATTGGTAGATATCAATTTTGAGAATGAGGAGACATGCAGATGGGTAATACATATTGGTAGATATCAATTTTGAGAAGGAGACATGCCTTTCTCTGTATATATCAAAGTAAAAAATTTACTTCCAAAGCTTTTGTTTTTGAAAAAAAATGTTTGATTAGAAAAGTTCAATAAAACTAGTGCAGTCATATAAATTAGATGACTAGTAAATAATAGACATCAATTCATAATCAATAACAAAACACACTACTTTAGTATATCTCACATTATTAAGATTTAAAAAAAAACATAAAAATTAATTAAATTCTTTTTTTTTTAGATTATATTATTATTATTAATTACAAAAACAAGTAATACATAAATTAAACATCTATATAGTTAGAAAAACATGTAACTAGATTTTTAGTAATGAGGATTCACACTCACTTTACCATGGAGATTTGCTAATGTAAATAAGCTTTGATACAATATCAAGGCTTATCAATATCACACGACCAAAAACCATAACTTGTTTTTATATGACACTTGGTTGTATATCAATTTTTTTTTAATTAATCAATTTAATTAAAAAGACAAAAAACCATAAATATTTTAGAATATTCCACGAAAATTAAATTCCTACCACTAATTCTAAAAACTCTACTAATTTTCTTCACTTAGCATGTTATAGAGTGGGGTGGTGGGTGATAGAGGGCTTATTACAGATCCTATAGGATTAATTGAAAGTGAATTTGTTTGGGTTCTTAATATTTCAATAAATAATCATGCTAAATCTTTTGCACTATGGAAAGGTTTCAAGGCTTCCATCAACTTTTATTTTCAAGTTTTGAAGGTGGTGATGGATTTTGAGAATGTAACAAGGTGTACGGTTCAATTACTCCATTGATTACTCTTTTGGATTTAATACTAAAGTGGGTGAAGAAGGTATCTAAGCCCTCTCTACGGTTAACTTCTTGCATGATTTGGAAAAACTATTTGGTTCCACACAATTTTGATTTTGTGAGAGGTTCCACCCTTTATTCTTCAGGGATTATGGTTATAGGCTTTGGATTTTTAGCTAGAGGAACTAGATTGCAAAATGAGGTTTGATTTGGTGAGCCTTGACTTTCGTAGCTAGTTGATTTGCATGGCCCTTATCCTATTCTACAACATTAGTAAGTCACCACCATTATGTCTTGTTTTCTCAAAGAAGATTTAATAGAGGGGATTGCCTCTTGTCTTAATTCACAACATTTTTTAGTGGTTTTACTCTTGATATTGGGGGGGTTGTTGGGGAGAGGTGTTATGTCTCTCCCTTTGATCCCTCTTCAAAGGGCCCCAATTAGCACACTAATTCCCACTATTGTACAATCAATGGGGGTGTATCATCACCCACACCCAATACATTTTTCCTATTTCACTTCTACCATGCCTTTATTCATCAAGCTTAAACCATGCCTATATCCATCACCAAGTGGTCCGGCATCTACCCAAGAAGGGCAGTCTTCTCCATTGCCTTATATCTTCACGATGATAATGAGTAGTTAATCAAAATCTCTTCATGAATTAATAAAATTGATTCTATGCATTATATTTTTTACAACTGATTGATTAATGTAATTTTTGCAGAAATATCAATTTTAAAATTCACTTGGGAGTGCCATACATAAATATTTATCCTTTGTTTTAAATGAAAAATATTAAAACTTTCTTAAAAAAAACATAAAACACAAGTATATGATAAATAAAGCACAATATATCATCCCATGATAAAGGCAACTTATTGTATAAATAAAAATAATTTCATGTGCATTGTAAAGAAATCCATACATACATATATAGATAAATTTTGAGTCTAGGTTAGTAACCATTGGACCGATGGACATATATCGTCCATCTCCTTGTAGGAAACAATCCTAGACTCTAGCTAATAGGTTATAGGAAAGAAAACCTCGATCCACACTAGGACCTTCCAATTTAGCATTTTAAAAAGTGGTATATGATAAATAATACATGCTAAAAATTAACACACACTGTCTTTACATAAACTAACTAATTAGTATCTACTTACTATGATTTTTTTTAATATGAACAAAATTTATTAATGGATCTATGACATTCGTCAAGGTATAAACCTTCTTCAACAATGTTTTGTTTTGTTCAATCATGTCTATAACAAGAATAACACATCAATATATTAAATATATTTTTAAATTTCTATAGAGCCAAGGACCTTCCAAGACTACACAGTGAAATGCAAAGTAGTAGTGCTTCATATTTTGATTAATGATAAAAGAAACAAAGATCATTGCTTTTTGAAGTTTCATGGCACTCCCAAGATTTTACTGAATGTTTGTGTTGTTGGCCATTATTTCAACAACCCAACCACTAGCTAATTAGCTAATTAATGAATGTTTATATTTATACTTTTAAAAAAATTAATAAAATATGACACGAATGTTCATATTTATACTTTTAACAAAATTAATAAAATACGTCATTAGGAGAACAAGGGCCAAGTGAGTAGGATGTTGATTAATCTTTTATAAAACTTTATTATTCTTTTATCATGATTAAATCAGTTCTTCTCCCATCATGTCTTCTACCCTTTCTTCTTCTTCGTCTGGTGAAAGTATTGATGCTAGTAACTAAGAGGCTAAGAAGAATAAGATAAGGAAGAAGAAGAAGAAGCAACATAACAAATGGTCTAACAAACCAACCATGGTCGTGAGTGTTGGTAATGTTGAGGAACCCTCCAACATGTAATGCAAGCCCAAATAAATTTGCAAGCTTTGTAAGGATGCTCACCTTCTTAAGGATTTCTCTGGTATACTAGAGTCTTAGAAGTACGGTATAAATATTCTCGTCAACTTATGGTTGATCCATTGACTAGTGATTCTAAAGTTCTTGGGGAAAAGGGAAAAGTTAGGTTTCCTTGTAGGTTATTTGAAGGGAGGCATCACAATCACCTTTGCCCTCATATGGATGTAGCCTCTAAATGGTCTAAATCAACTTTGTTTAGAATGCCCGCTTTTTCTATCGAAAATGTGTCGAGTCTTACTCCCTTTAGTAAAATTATTTCTTTCTTGATCAAACTCAAACAATGTAAACTTTGAAACGGGAACTATAAACTCAAAACGGGAACTCTGGCCCAAAAACCCCAAAAAAACATCAAAAACAGTGCTAAAAACGAAAAGTGTGTATACTGGAACGATGTTTTTTTTTTTTAGGGGCCAATTTTGAATGTGTTTTAAAAATGGTGGTGACTACGAAATTTACTACGAAATTTTCGTGCAAAATATAGCTTCAAAACAAAAGTGATGCTACTCGAATAACGTTTTTTTTTAGGGTCAATTTTCAAACTTTTTAAAAAATGCTAATAAAACCAATTTTTTATGTCTCAAACAAAGTTAATTTTTAAGGAAAAAACACATTAATGTTTCTCGTAGAATATCATTTTTCTTTCCTAAGTATAAATTTAACATGTTTTCAACCACACCATGCTAGATACAAAAGAAATTGAAATTTTTTCAACTATAAAATTAAAAAACCATGACATTATGAACAAAGTATATCACTCAATGAAATCAAAAGCCTTTATTTGTATACTGAATAAAACAGACATTATATCTCTAATTTGATATTTCATTGTAGATATTTAAACAATAAAATTTATCATACTTAAGACATAATCCAACAACATAAAAATGCTTCATAACTTCTCATTTAACAACATATGGAAAACATTCATTTTATTTGAAGATATGATGCATACATCAGTTATATAATCTCTCTTAAACAATTATTCAAAACCACTCATATTTTCTTGCACACCATCACAATTCACATCTTCAGATGAGTGACTCGATGCTGACGAAGATGTTCCAAATTCTTCTCTTTCATCAACTAGTGCCCCATCTCAGTCCACATGCATGCCTAACATTCCAGGTTTCAAAAGTCTTCTAGATCTACGACTTGTTTCAGCAGAATCCCATGTCAACACTATTCCTTATCGTAACAACCTTTTCAGAATCTCTATCGTCTTGAAGCGAAGAGTTCCTCTCTTTGTTAAATTGAAGTCATAAACAAGTATGTCAACATCCTCCAATTGTAATATGTCCGTGCGGCGACGATTTATATTTGTACCCCTTCTTTTTCTTTTTCCACCATTTTTTTTGTCAACTACCATCTCTCGCTTATACACACCATTGAATGGGTGTGTATTTGTGGCATACCAATGTACTTCAACACTTGTAACATCCTCATTTTCTGTAAAGACCTTTATAACTTTAGCAACCCAAAATGGATAGCCTTTGGGATCTCCATCTGCTAGCACTGCAATCATGCAACCCTCCTTAATATCATGTACTGAACCCCTATAAAGATCTTCCATGGCTTCACGTTGTGCATCAGATCTTCTGGAACCAATATACATCTCTCTTTCCATTGTGTGTGAAGAATTAATAATACCTTGAGTTTGTTGTTGTTCAAAAATGTTTACTTCCTCTTGTTCATTCGACACATTTTGTGGCCAAATAAATGGATTTTTCAAAGGTATATCTTCATTGGTTGTTGTTGAAATGATATCACTTTGATTATTGAAAAATGACTTGCACCAAACTGAATCAGCAATGTCAAAGTACTCATATGTATATCTAATACATTTTTAAATTTCTTCTAGGCAATCAAAATAATTTATATGTCTATTCTGTCTGTGTGCATTATGAAGTTCACCAACTGATTGTAATAACAATATTTTTGATGAAAATATTGGGCGATCTGGAATGAACTTCAAAAATTGCAAACCTGATGACGGTGCCCATTATGTAGTAGTTGAAAACTTCTTGCCCCATATTAGTGTTTTCCCATCAATTTTTTTATACGAAGTTGATGTTGGAAGCTAATATCATTAAGTTGTTCAATGCATTTCCCCTCACCCCCCACCCTACCCCCCACC
>APFE030881604.1:0-33800 GCA_000404065.3 Pinus taeda | reverse complement strand
AAAATTAAGATAGAGAACAAGAAAATATGAATAAGATGACGACTTCAAAAACTATCAAATTTAGAAAATATTTTTTCACATTTCACACACTAGAAAATTAAAAGTCAAAAAATAGGTCTTTTAAAAAAAAGGTGTGATGCAGAATACTCACTTTTTAAAATCAGCATGAAAATCACTACCATTCTAAAACTTGATTTCATCATTGAACATGAAAAAAAATTAAAGTTCCAAAAACCATGTTCTAAAAAAAATATGTGTATTCTGCATCACCACTTTTGAAAATCGGGTCATTTTTTTGCTATCTCTACGAAACGGGTAACAGTATCAGTTCCCGTTTCAAAGTTTACATTGTTCTCAAAGTAGTGTGACATTCCTACATTATTTTTGACCCAAACTGTCAATCTAGGAGATTACAAAACCTTCCCCCTTTGAGAGAGGTGTTATGTCTCTCCCTTCGGTCCCTCTTCGAAGGGCCTCTATTAGCACACCATCTCATGCCTTGGCATTGGGCACATCCTTGCTTTTATGAGATTGGCATGTTAGGTATTGCCCTTCGACTCCTTCCACCTCAACCACTCATCACAAGTTGTACCATGAGACCAACATGGTGACACCACCTCCACAAAGACATCATATTCCATACATGGTTAGTCTAAATTTGTCAGAAATATCTTCGTTAATTAATGACCCAAATATTACCTTTACAAAAGTGGTTTACCTGAAAAGTATAAAATATTTACCTAAAAATGTGATTTCTATGCTTAGTGGTATGCATTAATCAAGACCATAATATTCACTCAAACCAAATTATTTTCAATGCAATTTTTATAGGTATATGAAGAATGACTAAGTGGGAGAGGATTAATGGGTTGGAAGTTGAAGACCTAGAGGATATGATTGAATTTTCAATAGAAGACTTAACATGGATAGAGATTTATGGGGACTAAGTTGAAATTATTCCATATTGTCGACTTGATGATTTTATAAGAGGAGAGGAATCAAGTGAACATGCACCCACTCAAGTTTTTCTTACTTCTCAACAAAGTAAAAAAGTAGAGGATATCAAACAAACATATTTTTCAACATATTTGGAGTACATTTTGTTTCCAAAGGAAAAATCGTATTCTTTCATTATGTAGAAAAATTACATAAGTAGATGCCCAAGGCATATGCATAGCTGTTGGCCTATGGCCAGTTCTAATTACATATCAGTAAATAATTATGGCAAATGCCAATTCTTGAAAGTAGTAATTCAAAAACTATACAAAAATTACCTCGCAGAGGTATTCAGTCTAATGAGCCATATACATATGTACATAAATATTTTCAAAAATGACAAATGTTTTTAAAATAATATCCAAAAACAATGATTTAGGGCTTGTCCACCCTATGATATGCATGATCTATGTAGGGGCGGTGATAGTATTGGTATTGTTCATCACCCTCCTGTTTCATGATCATCCACAACCCTCAAGGTAGTAATGTGGCCTCCTTGGAAAGCCTATCAGCACTTTCATTATATTCCCTGTAAATATGTTGACATGAAATTGTATTAAAATTTGCTTTGAAGATGACAACTTCGTCCAATATATTTCTAAGTGAATGAGCATGACAATGATTTGTATTGTTGAACTAGTTTATAGTGATTTTAGAATCCCCGAAAATCTTAATGGTTGTGCAATCATGTGCTAATGCAAAGTGCAGTAGATGTCTGAGGGTGATAAGCTCGACGAAGTTGTTTGTCCCCTCCCCAAACCCAGTTGGACTTTGTATGAGTGTTGTTCAGATATATGCAGAATGAAACCCCCTTATTTGGAGTACATTATGTGAGTCTTTATATATTTTTTCAATCTATGTATATTTTTTTTCAATATGCATAAATGTTATATCTAATTTCCCATAAATGTTTTATATATAGTTATTGGTGTGCATATGGTTCGAAGTGCAAAAACAGAATTATGAGTGCATCCTCAGATCAAAAGGAAAAACACAATCGACATGAAAGTATTAAAGTTGGTTGCCAATGTCACTTCATTATGCGATGACTTCAACTTAGACCAAATGATGTTGTAATAATATATACTGCATGTAGGCAAATTGATAGACCCAATGTTATTTTTCATGGAAAAGATGCAATTGGTAGGCCTATGAGATTCAATTTTGCACCACGTTTAACAAGGGATATGCGATCTATTGTCCAACATTTAATCCAAAGAGGTTTTAATGTTACAATGATATGGGACAAGTTCATATCTGATGTGAAGGATGGACTTGGTGAATTATACATAGGGACATCTCGAGATACATACATAAGAAGACAAGATATTAAACATTTACAATGATACCATAAGGCTAGAGTATGTTAAATATCAAAATGATCCAATCGATGTAGAATGTAATTGGTGTAAGGAACACTCTGAGAGCCTTTTATTTTACTAGAAACAAGATTTTGTTGAAAACATCCCTTTTATCATAGGCAGACAAACAAAGTGGATGCATTCAATAATGCTAACATATTTTAAGAACAATATAATCTCAATGGATTCAACATTTAGTACAAATAAGTATGGGGTGAGTACAAATTTATCCTAAATCTAATTCATTTATTAAACCCCATTTTAATGCACATATCTTATATAAATATAATTATGTACTTTGTTTGTAATGTAGTATCAACTTTATACCTTAATGGTTTTCGACGAACGTCACAATGGGGTTCTAGTAGCTTGCGTGATATCATCACGCAATACTATAGCTGATATTTCTAAATGGATGTCAACTCTCTTTGCCATTGGGAAGAAAGAGCGACTAGATTGGCATGTTCAAGCCTTCATTACAGATGATGCTACTACTGAAATTGAAGCGTTAAGGTGATGTGTTTATTCTTTTTATAAGAGACATAAAAATATTGTTAATGTATATTCTCTCTAAAAAGTATGTTATTCCAGGTCTTCAATCAACTATACAATATTATTATATGTGTGGCATGTTTGTTGCGCATTGTTGAAGAATGTTGGAAATAAAGTCCAAGGAAGGGAAAACCAAATCCACATTTTTTGTGCTTTAGGAGAAATCATGCACACATGTGAAGATGATGAATTTGTAAAAAAGGAAGTTGAAAATTTCTTTGAAGGATTCAGTGACCATACAAAGTTTTTGGAATATTTTAAAACAACTTGGTTAGCCAACAATAAAATATGTAAGTTTCTTATAAGTGGCTTTAATGACTCTATTTTGCATGTCATATATATAGTTATTAATTCATAACTAATAAATTTCTTTCTACAGATATGTGGGCAAAAGAGTACATAAATTTTCCACATTCCAATCAAGATACGAATAATGCAATTGAGTCTTACCATCGGTATATCAAACAAAGGTACCTAAGTGAGAAGAACAATGCATGCAATAGGCAGGTTGATTGGTTTATTTATGTTTTGTTGACAAAGGTTGTATTATATTACAACCATATGCAACGTTTAAAAGAAGTTGTTTTTGTACGACCCAGAAAATTGAGGAATAGTTGGATTCATCCAAGTGTAGAGCTAACAAAATCCAAAATAAAGATTGTGTGCCTGATGAAAGAGTAACAATGATTATTGGGGTCATATCCAAAATAAGAATACTCGTGATGTTTGGTACAATGTCATATATAAATATTCCAATCTACACTTTTGCAATTGCAAGTGGGCCCTGAATGGAAATGTCTGTGAACATGTATTGAAAGTTGAGATGTTGGCGAGTAACATTAGTTTGGGTGAAAATGTACTGCCTAATGTCACTAATCCTACCATAGAAAGTCCTATAATTTTATTTGATTTGAATGAATCACCTATATTGGGCCCAGAAATCCAAACAAAGCTTCTACCATGCTTTGATTCTCCTCCCAATCTAAATTATCTAAATGAAACAAGCATTGATGATTTAGATAATTTCTCATATAATGTTGAATCAACCAATGTATGAGCAGATAGTGCATTATTTGAAGATGATGAGATGAAACATGTTAACTCATCAACTCATGAGAAATTGAGATCCATAATACCTGCAAATTTGGAACAGGCATATGCATTGAACAACTTGGTAGAAAAAGCATGTCAAGAATACAACATAACGTTTTTCAATAATATAACTCCATCCAAGATCACTACCAAGAGAAAACGTATTTTCTTGAGCCCTGTTAATAAGAAAAGGCGATGTGGTTGCAAGTCAAAAGTAGGGAAAGATAAAGGGTTGGACGAGTTGGTGCAAAAAAAGAGAGCATGAACGAACAACTGGAATTATCTTCTCAACAACAAAGAAATGTGGACCACATGCTTGAGTTAGCGCAACATTTTATTATACACAAAAATGGTATGGAAATCTATCTTATGCATTGTTTTATGTGAAATAAGATATATTATCATTTGCAATGCAGAGGCATAACTATATGAACTTTTTTGTTGTTACAGTTGAGGGACCAAATTTTCGACTTCAATTATTTGATGAAAATGTTTGTGAAAGAAACTATAGCACTAAGAACACTTCTCCAATCATTACCATCCCAATTTCCTCCCCAAGGGTGCTTCCCCTATTGTATAACCAATGGGGATGTATTGTCGGCCACACCCACCACCTTTTTCTTCATAAATTATCCTATGCCTTTAACCGCCTCCCCAAACCCTTCCCAATTCCCACCCCTACCCTTTAACCACCCACCCTTCTCATTTTTCCAATCATCCACCCTTAACATTCTAATTTCCTCCCTTAGGGTGATCCCTCGCCCTAGGGTTATTCCCACTATCGTACAATCGATGGGGATGTATCATCCCCCAAACCCACTACCTTTTTCCTATTTCATTCCCACCCTGCCTTTATCCATCACCCCTGAACCATGCCTATATCCATCACCAAGTTCTTCATCATCTACCCAGGAAGGGAAATCTTCTCCATTTCTTTAGATATTCATGGTGAGAATGAGTACTTGATAAAAAACTTATCATCAATTAACGAAATTGATTATATGCATTTTGGATTTTACAACTAATTGGTTATTGAATTTTTGCAGCAATAGCAATTTGGAAATGCACTTGGGAGTGCCAAGAGTGGCGAGGGTGACTTATACACCCAATTTCTAGATCAATCATGAGGCCATTTTTCCATTATGTCATTCACGGGGATGAAATTCCATTATCTGTGTTCGGAATGAAGTTCCATTTTGTAGAAAATAAAAATGTATAGCTAGACAAATTTGGAATACAAATACATGAATTTGAACTTGTGTGTATGACAATGTCTTCATTAAATTTTAAATTCATGATGTGGATTTGATGTTATATTCTATCAATGTTACATTACTTTTGATGAATGTAGTTAGAATGGATTTATTTGTTTCATTTACAAATTATTCACATCTCACTTTACAATCATCATCCACATGTGTTTTGTCACTGTGGGATTCACCATCATCTGCACCATCCATGTTACAGAGGAGTCCTTTAAAATTTATATGCTCTTTCTCTTCTTCACACACAAAGGCTTCAACTTATCTCTTTGCAATATTTATTACATCTTCTTCATCCATATGCATGCTTGCATAATGGGTTTCAATTTTATGGTCTTGATAACCATCATCCACTTTTAATTAGGATTATCCAAGCTCTGTTGTCCTCTCATATCCTTGCTCATCTACTCTCAGATCTTCGACTGACTCAACGAATTTTCACACATTTAGTTGCTACATGTCACTCCCCATCTCTCCCTTGTCACTCCCTCTCTCTCTCCACCTCTATCTTTCTATGTCTTTGTTCTTCCTCTCTCTCTCTCCCCTTCCAACTCCATCTCTATCGCCCTCCCTCTTTCCTTATCTCTCTCAATTCCTTTCTCTCTTCCTTTCTCTCTCTCTCTCTCTACCCTCCAACTGTATTACTATCTCCCTCCCTCTATATTTATCTCTCTCTCCCTCTCTCCCCCCTCCACCTCTGTTTCTTCCTCTCTCTCCCCTTTCCTTCTCTCTCTCTTCCCTTCTATCCTCCCTCTCTCTCCATCTCTTCATTTTCATTCCCTCTCTCTCTACCTATATCTCTTTATGTCTTTGTTCTTCCCTCCCTCTCTATCGCCCTCTAACTCTATCTCTCTCTCCCTCTCTCCTCTCCCTCCCCTCCTCTCTCTCTCCATTCCTCTATCTCCCTCTCTTACACCTCCCTCTATATCTCTCATTCCCATCACTCTCTCTCTCCATCCTCTAGCTTTATCGTTGTCTCGTTCCCTCTCTCCTTCTCCCCTCCCCCCTCCATCCATATGGTGGAGAATTTTCACTTTATGTAATCAATGCTATATGTAATGTCTAAAATATTTCACTTTTTAATTTTGTATCATTAAATGTGTTATGCTTTTTATAATGCGGTATTAATAATCCTTGATATTGTAGAAATCCCTATTTACAAGTTAATAGTATCCATGGTAAAGTGCTAATAGGATGATTTGTTTATCAACCATCATTGATTGAGCATTAACCAATGTAACTTACTCAACCATTTATTAGTCACTGCTAAAGAAAGACTATAGGATGATTTGTCTATCAACCATTATTGATTTAACATTGACCAACGTAACTTATTCAACCATTATTGATTTAGCATTGACCACTGTAACTTATAATTATCTACGCAATTTTTCCTGGAGCATAATTTCTAACTTTAATTAGAGGGGATAAGTTGCCTTACAAAACATAATTAAATATAACAAATTGAATTTTATTATTTTTATTACTTTTGACTTTTTATTATTTATTAAGTCAAGATTTAAATGTCTACACTACAACATCTCCACCATAATGGACTCAATATTACTTTTAATCTACTATTATTATTATTATTATATAAATTAAAAATAAATAAAATAATATATATGCTTTATATATATATCATTATTTATAATTCAATCTATATTTTTTAATTAATATGTATCTTTATTTATTTATTTATAATACATGCCTAACAATAATTTTATCATAATCACCTAAATTCTAATTCAACAATGACAAATTTTATACACAAATTTGATTATTAACAAATAATTTCTTTGCATTATGTCTATAAATCCTCCCAACAAGATAGGTTTTACCATCTAAATTTTTAAAAGTAATAAAAACAAAAAATACTCCCTTCTGTATATATATATATATATATATATATATATATATAATATATATATATATATTATATATATATATATATATTATATAATACACATTTTTGAAATATAATTATAATATATTAATTTAATTTTTATTTATTATGAGTTTTTCAAATACCATTCTCATGATAGGAAACCACCCCAAGAAAAAAACCATAATTAATTTTAACTTACCTAGGCTCATAAATACAAAAAAAAATCCATATCCTTCTAATTTTATGTCAAATTGGCTTAACCACACAGACTAAACTCTTCATCTTATATATGAAAATATTTTATGAACTTTAAACATTGAATTATCTTTCCTACAAATAATAATAATAAATAAATAAATCTCCGAAAGTAAAATCAATAGCTGCAAGGATCTGTGCTCTTATGTTGTAACAAAAAATTTACCCATGCGCTTCTATTAATGGTCCACAAACAATCTGAAATTATTATGATTAGTCAAGATTACCTTATTAATAAAGAACAAGGATGGCTGCGTAGCAGTTAGTCCCTGCAAAGCACATATCTGGCTTGCTAGCTTATGGGGGCGAAAAGCTGGGTCTCAGCGCTGAACTAGTCATAATGTGACTAGCAAGATATAAAGAACAACAAGCTCACCTTCATGGTCCATCCCATTTGACCGAAGCGTTTGGCATTTTCTTCAGAGCCCTTTGTTTGGTAGTAGCCCTTTGTTTTCACGTTCATTGTCATTTATCAAGGTAACCATTAAATATCAAAGTCATTGACACATCGGAGTTACTGTCACTGACGAGGATATGTCAAAGTTAGTTGGCATATAATAAAGCTCATTGTGATGACCATGATGCGATGTCATTGTGATTGTAAAACCATAACTTATAGCGACGATGCATGATAGAATGCAAAGATGTGAATCATAGTGATATGTATACAAAATATTATGAGTATAGTAATACAAACCAAATATGATGCCAGATATGAAATGCGATACCCTTGTCACATAGTGATCACCATAATGCGATCCTCATTGTGGGTATGATGCGGTCTTCACTGTGTTTGAAATGAGATCTTGATTGTGAAATAGATGCGGCCTTTATGCTTTTGTCATCAAGGAGGAATAGCCGAGTGCTTTCATCAAGCTTACAAAATTGTTGGTGCCTCTGGTTATTGTGGGTGCTACCTTTCTGTTTAAATCTGCCATGAAGGAGCCTGTGTTGTCCTCGTAGATAGTTAATAGGGTTGTGTTAAATGAATGTATGTCTTTACTCAGCGATGATCCATATGTGTGGGTATTGTGGAGCGATTTTGAATCACAACAATATGTATGCAAGACAATACTGTATTTATGCAAGCCAATACAATGTGCCATAGGTGTGAGTCAAATCTACGTGCCATAGGTGTGAGTCAAAACTACGTGCCATAGATGCGAGTCAAAACTACATGCCACAAGTGCGAGTCAAAACAATGGAGTATAGTATGCGGATCATACCAGAACAACATTATATAAGTCACCACAAAGTAATAGATATAAAACGAACTGCTTTGAAAATTGAACAAGCCATTGTTATATGCCACTGTAATATATGTAAATACGATCCACTATAATATTCACACAAACGTGACATCAAACCATTGATAAGAGTAATGCATGCTTCTGTTATTAGATGCGAATCTTATGAAGAACGAGCCACAATTAGGTAACCAAAGGAACACATGTCCACATATGCAATAACCCAAATAACACTTGCAATGACATTTATATGTTGAATTCGAACGTAGCCACGTAACACTGCAAGGACATTTATAGGTTGAATGCGAACGTAGCCAAGTACCCAAGTAACACTGCAAGGACATTTATAGGTTGAATGCGGATGTAGCCACGTTTCGTATATTTTGCATGGAAATATTTTATGGTCGACTCTCCATTGGATAGATCCATAACACGTGGCTTGCATGCGCGCTTTCATGTCACCAACTTTATTGTAACAACCCAAAACAACTGTCTTCGGTCACGATTACAGATCTCCATGAAGATGACCTAGTGATCCAGATTTCTTTCAAATGTCATCAAATGAGCAATGAGAATGAAATCGCATTGCAAACTCGTGCTGCAGATCCGGCCTGGCAGAAAGATTTCTCGCTAAGCCCGAAGGAGAGCAAGCAAATTAAACCCTATACTTATTCGCAGATGAGAGCATCAATCATCCTTCTGGTTATTTCATTCTGCCTGGTTTCTGTGCGCTAATACAATTGGGGAACAAATTGCCTTTATTTTGATTTTGTATGTACCTATCAACGGGTCGAACTTGGATTATTTGTGGGAAAGCGCATGCAGGCCTTCTGCGAAGAAGAGTAATAAATGGATAAGTGGTCTTCTAAGGGGCGCCTGGGGTTTGAACCTCTGAATTTTTTCTTGGAAAAACAAATCTAGCAGGCTTTGCTGGATGTATGTTCTAAATTAGTTGACGGTTGTATAGTAGCCAGATGTTAAAGAAGAGATCAAAGAAAGAGATCATTTAAGTTATTTAAAGATCGGTCTCGGACATTCGAGTTTTTTCCTACGTCTGTAAGAAGATTTATTTTCTGTATAATTACAGAATCCTTTGGCTCCCTTTTATGCATATTTTTCCTATTCTCTTCGACTGTTGTCGTTGATTCTTCTTATACTTTTTGGCGTGGACGGCTTTTGTAGAAGCGATTTCGATGGTAAGAGCAGATGATCAAGCCCTTTCGGTTAGTCTGCAAATTTAATGCTTTCTTTCTATAAATTAAATTGTTTGGTTGTTTTGTACACTTTTCTACCCTGCTTTCTTTTTGCCTTCTGTAGCTCAGTTTCTTTGGAGATTTAGGATGACAGGGTTCAGTCCAAAATTGTTGGAACAGTTCTCCGACGTTTGAGTTTGTTCCCTAGTCAGAACGGAGTCGAATGCCTCTCTTCTATGAAAACATAGAGAATTAGTGCTAGTTAGGGTGTGTTTCTGTATTCTGCTATGGAAATCATGTATGATCTAAGATCTGTTATCTCCGCTCCCAAAACAAAGGGTTAAATAAACTTTAAACAAATAATCAGTTCAACAAGCCTATTTGCGACTGGACAAGAGCAAGAACTTAACCAACATAGTAACATACTCAGAAGATAGAGAACAGTGAAACAAGAGCACATATCTAAGGCTGGAACAAAGTAATCCTTCTTTCTGTCCAATAAACCAAGGGTTTAGACCTGGGTTTGCATTCGTAGGTTGGAGGGGCATGTGCCTTTCTAGTTTCCTTTCAGACCTACTAGATTTATAGAAAGGTGTTTTTATGGCTCAGAAACGATTCCAAGTCTCTCAGATGTTGTATAGAACTAGGAATAAAAAACAAAAAATGGAGAATGAATTTCATCAGGTTTTACTTAGTGGATTTAATAAAAAAAGAAGAAGTAAGAATGCTAGTTTTTAAGAATCAGAGGTTTTGGCAAGCAGGGATATGATCTGTGCCTTTAAAATGTATTCTCCTAGTTTAGATATAGATACACCAGTGTTTATGATCAGGCTGTATGCATTCTGGTTCCTAGACATTCTCATTTTGTTATTTTGGACACTAGGTTATAGCAGCACTTTGTGTTAAGATTTTCTGGAATAAGCTAGCACGCATTTTTTAGTTTTCGTAGCTTTTTCTACTGACTGTGGAGGCTGTACGCACGGCCTGCCTCTTTTTTCTTTGTATTAAAGAGATGTATATAACATTTTGTCACCTGTAGAAGGAATCTTTAATGTCAAAAAATCTATAGATGCAGCATACCAAACACAAACTCTAAGAATGGGAAAAATATAGCAGATTATGTAGACTCTGATCTTCTTCCACCTTGACAAAACACCTCCTATTTTCAATATTTCTTGTGACTGCTTTCTTTTCTGTATGACAGCTTCTCTCTAACATTGGGGAGATTACAAGTACTTGATACTTCCAAATGGAAACTCGAGTGGATGCATTTCAGCATGGAAACGTTTTCTATTGATGGTGTTTGGGGTATGTCCAATTCTCCACTCTTATCCTATATATTGTTATTTAAGATTCTTCTTTTATGCGATGCAATATCAATTGGCAATCTAGTAGCTCGGTGAATATTTCTGAAATTCAATAAAGAAGAAATGTCAAGTGCCAAAAATTTCCTGTCTTTTAGTAGGTAAGAAATGTCAAGGGTCGGAAATTTCATGATAGAGAATTAGAAAAATGGCAAAGCATGCTATCAAAATACAGTTGGTAGGGATAGAGCTATTATAGATTGCATTTTCAAGGAAAATCCAGCAAACTTGACAAAATTCTCGTTGTACATGGCAAAATAACAATCAATTTTGCTTGATTATTTACAGCATGCTTGTTACATCCTTGCAACTTTTTGGATTTTCATGCTTTTCATCATCTAATAATTTTATTAATATTTTCGGTGCTTTCTTTTGCAGATGATATATCCTAGATCATGCCATGCTCTCTGTATGGCACTGTTTTAGGCTTTAGCGTAAGATCTCAGACTGATTTTTAGCTCATTGGGATATAAGGTGAGAATCACTTGAAAATACATACCTAGCCACTTCTTGTGTGTTTCAGGTGATTCAACAACGTTAAGGTAAGTTGCTACAGGGGATTCAACAACTTCAAGGTAAGTTGCTACACTGATTGAAAAGTCCATGGTCTGGTAAGCTGCAGTGACAGTGACTGAAAAGTCTATGGTCCATGTTGCTACAGTGACTGAAGAGTCCATGCTAGATGCATGCCCCAGGGGACGCTTCAGTTACCTACTCAAGAGTCCCAAGAGTCCATGTTGGATGCATGCCCCGAGTGACGCTTCAGTTACCCATCAGTTGATCTTACAGAATAGACCCTCCACCTTTGGCTAGCAATAACAAACAGATCGAAGAGAGACCAAAAATGTTAAGGCAAGCAAGATGCTTTGCTTTCATTTTAAGGAAGGCAAGTAAAGTCAGTTGCTCTCATGCAAATTACAATTTTGACACGGCACGACAGGGATTGTTTGACACGGCAGGGCAATTTTGACACGACAGGGCAGCCATGGTTTGACATAGCACAGATGACGTGTCCCCAGACTCTAATGTGAATTTCAACTTATACGCCATAAGTTTTCTTAACATTAAATGTTGCAGATTAATGCTAAGGCAAAGATAGCATTACTTCATGAAGCTATCAGGTTGTTCTAATTACTTGTACTTCTCCCAATTTTTCCTAACTTTTGAGCCTGTATACCTCGTTTTGAGGCCAAATAAGATGAAGATTTCGTTGATTGGTTAAAAGGATAAGAAAATAAAAGATATTGTATTGGTTGATGTGTCATTTCAAGAAACTTTGCTTTAAGTTAAAATACCTTCATTGATTATCATGTCAAAATAATGCTAGGGACTAAAGTCGATTACTATAGTCCCTGCCAGCCCCGAAGGGGCAGGGACTAAAAAGGTAAGATTGCCTTTACATTTTAATCAGAAGAAAAAGGTAAGATCATGCATGTTTATTAATTCGAAGTCCTGATCGTACGAGTATGACCAGCCAATTTGTAAAAAATAAAGCAGTTGAATTGCCTTCGCCTACTCGCCAATTCGTCAGACACCCAAAAAAAACGTCAAATCATTTTTTTTCAGATTGAGAAATTAGGATGTCCATGGATGTATTCAATATGTGACTAGTGCATTAAATATCTTATAACATTTTAAATAAGGCTTTTCGATTAGACATAGTCTATGGGACCACTAGCTTCTTTGTTTTTTGCCTTTTGTAATTCAATCCTCTTATTATTCAAATTAACGATGAGCTGGCCCAACATTCTAACAATCCCTTCACTAAAAAGATAATGCCAAGGAATTGATATTAACGAACTGTTGTAACTGTCTCTCATGTATCTGAAAGCATCACATTCCAAAATGAAATGTTTTTCCGATTTCACTACCCCAGAAGTGCAAAAAGTATACACCTATTCTTCCCAAGCTTCTTTAGGTCTTTTCCACCGACCTATTTCACACCGTAGTTGATGCGAATTAGTTTTTAATTGAGCAATAAGAATCTTTTCTCTCCATGGAATGCTAGCTCCAATGTACTCTTTTTTTTGGAGATCATGAGTGGGGTTGATTGAAGGCAAATTAGTTTTCATTACTAATTATGGAAAATATTATTAAATGGTATGGGTAAATGGTATAGGTACCTTAAAAATATAACTATCTCACTATATATAAACTAAAAGATATATAAATTGAGAGGTAAATGGAAATAAATATCAAAATATTTAGTTAAGATTAAAATTAGTTTAGATTTCCCGGATGCGGGTGTTTACAAAGGCTGATGTGATGGTAGAGATAAGGGTGGGCAAGTGGCATAGCCACATGGCCACCCGTAAGCTCACACACAACGCAATAAAATTGTTTTACAGCCTTCATAAATGCAATTCAATGCGACACTCACACCAACTTACCAATTCCATCCCGCCTCGGCTCTTCATTATGGAAACCTCAGGCACTCTTTGGCCTGCATCCTCGTCTGTTTATGCTCCTCTACCTCTAAAATTTAAGTGCCCCCTAGCTGTCATGGAGCGAAGCACTCGTACGACGATAGGCAGGAGATGCCATGTTCTTTGTTGTATAGAGTTCGTGAAGGGCAACCACTATTCCCAGAGCCTGTTATGTAACCTGACCCTCGCTTCTGAGCCTTCCGCCTCTGATAATGCCACCCAAAGTGACCATTTATACTCCATGCCTACTCCTCACAGTCAGTCCCTTTCTCCCTATGAAATTATGCCTCGGCTGTGCTAGCGAATGCATTGCAGGAGGGGCAGCAGCAAAGGCAGAATGCTACATTCTTCACCCTCAACGGTCTCTGACTCCTCCTCCCCCTCGTCAAATCACTTCTCGGCTTGTTATCTTGATACACGCAGTGGCAGAGGTAGCACTCGCGTTGTTCGCTCCCAGCCTTCACAAACCTGTCCATCAGCTACTGCTCTCCCTTCTAGCTCTCAACACTCCAATTATACAGCTCAATTCACATACCAATACTCTCTGGATCGACCTCTTATCAAGGCCACCATAACAATCACGTTTCAGGAGGAGCCTTCCATCATTGAAGGACATCCCACTCGCACAACGGAGAAGAATGATATTGCTTAGGGGGAGCCTTCAGCAACAGAGAAGAATCGAGAAAATCTGGAGAAGGAAGATACGGGTGAACTTCCAAAAGACGAGGATGACCTTGATGCCTACAGGTGTCTATTTCTTGAAAAACACCTGTCGACACCAAATGACAACTAAACCAACACGTGTCTTCAGGTTTCAGGCTCCCGGCACCCAGTCCTATGGGTTTATTTCTGCATTTTTGAGCAAAATAGTTAGTTTTGAAACTGTTTTCAAAAGAATATCACTCTTTGTTCACATGTTGGTTTCCCCTGCAAGGGCAGAAAATCTATTTTGGACTGGACTAGTTTCCCTATTCTGGGCAACATCATGATCGCTAATGGGTGTTAAAAAGATGACAACAACTATTGTAAATAACACAATTATCTGGGCAAATATATTTTACCGTTTAGTCGGTTTTTAATAACGAAAGGAAGTTATGTAATGAAATAGCCCATATTAATTGGTGATTGCTCGAGAGGTTGTATTTAACTTGGAGAGTCATTTTGAGCAATAAAAATTTCAATCCCTTACCCCGTGGAGGTTTCCTTAACACACTGTTAGGGTTTTACCAAATAATTTCTTGTGTTAACTTGTGTGATTTCATTTTTCTATATTTATGAATTTCATTCTTGTTTTCAAATATTAATAACTCCAGAATACCGACAAGTGGTATCAGAGAAAAGTTATGAGACACGGGGAAAAATCCGCTCAACTTGGTTGTGAGGTCAAATATTAAAAAAAAAAAATGTGTGCACCCACAGAGCCGCATTCTGGTGTTTTTTCATAGGACCATACATTGAAGGAGGCAAAAATCATTTGAATAAGCTCACACAAGTAAGTGTATCTGCGTGAGTCATAGTCACTGGTAGAAGAGCCAATTGGGAGTTTGTGTGAAGATCACTAAGTAGATTCCAGTCCAGGAAAAATGGGAGAGACATCATTTTTTGAATCTGGTCATTGAGTGAAAAGGATGAGTAAAGAAACCAGAGAGAAGCTCTGCATGTTGCGGCCAACAACCATTACCGGACTGGTCACAAGTCTGAAGTATTGTGCTGAGAGAGTCACCAAGTCTGAAGTATTGTGCATTGAGAGGAGTCAGAACCCTGGTCGAAGAGGAAAACTTCGCTAGCAACCCCGCTCTGCATACTTCGACGCTGAAAAATAAAAGACAACCCCTGCATCTAATTTTGAAGCAAAAGTCTGAGTATTTCTTTGGCAACAAAAATAAAATTGTTTGTGCAGAAAAAATTGAAATTTTTTCAATTTTTTGAAGAGTTAAGTTGGGTTTCGAAAATGAAATTTGAGTTCTAAAGAGTTAAGTTGAGTCTCAAATTTAAGTTGGGGGTTTGAAGTTTTTTTTTTAAATAGTGGTTAAAAAGAGAAACCATAGTTAAAGAAACCAAAAGAAAATAATTCATAAAATCCCTAATTGAAGGAATTTAGAAAACCTTATTTGAAGACAAAATTTAATAATAAAAATAAACTTGTTGGCAGACTCAACAAAATTTTATCATTAATAATAGGAAGAAATGAAAAAAATGACTAATGCTAAGTTTGAGGTGGAGAAGTTCACTGGCAAGAATATTTTTGCATTGTGGAAACTGAAATTAAGGGATTTAAAGGGTTGTAGAAAGCTTTAGATGGGGTGAGGAAGAAACCTGCTGGCATAACAAATTTGGATTGGAAGGACTTGGATGCCTGAGCTCTTAGTACCATCAGGTTGTGCACAGTAGACAAAGTTCTCTTCAATATTGTTGAAGAAACCTCAACATCAGGTTTGTGGGTAAAATTGGAAACATTGTATATGACCAAATATTTAACCAACATAATTTATTTGAAGAGGAAACTATATAGCCTTTGGATGAAGGAGGGTGTTAAAATTGCAAAACACTTAAATTTTTTTAATACACGTATTTGTCAATTATCATAAATGGAAGTTACATTTTAAGAAGAAGACAAAGTTATTACCTTGTTGTGTTCCTTGCCCAAGTCTTGGGATCAATTTGTGACTTCTATCAGTTTGAGCACAACAGAATCTTTGGAATTTGATTCTGTTGTGGGAGCTTTGTTCTCTAAAGAAGTACGGAGGAAGTCCAACATTGGAACTTCTGCACCAGAAGCCATGGTAGTAAGAGGTCGGTGCAAGGAAAGAGGGGAGAAAGCAAGAATTTCTTCGAGATCAAAATCAAAAGGAAAGAAGTGTAAAGCTAAATGTTGGTACTCCAACAAAATAGGGCATCTCAAGAAAGATTGTTGGAAAAGAAAAGAGTCTGTTGAAAACCGAAAAAGGAATCAAATCAATTTGAGTCAGGTATGATTGATGAACTTTTATCTGTTGAATTAGGTATGGTAGATGAGGCTTTGCCTATTTGCATTTTTTCTTAGAATTATGAAAATTGGTTGTTAGATTTTGGTGCTTCTCATCAGACGAGTCTGCACAGAAATTGGTTCACTTCATATGAAGTTGTGAATGGTAGTTATGTGTTTATGGGAAATAATGTATCTTGTCAGACTGTTGGGATGGGAAATGTCAAAATTAAAATGTATAACGATATAGTTAGAACATTGACTGATTTTAGACATGTACCCGAGTTGAGAAATAATTTGATTTCCTTGGGCGTATAGGACTCAGAAGGTTACAAGTTTACAGGTCAAAATGGAGTGTTGAAATTTTCGGAGGGCACTCTAATTATTATGAAGGCAGAGAAGATTGGAAACCTTTATATACTCAAAGGAAGTACTAGGGTTAGTGAGGCAATGATTGTATCTAATAAGGCAGAGGAAGATACTTGTCTATGGCATCAGTGGCTGGCTCACATGAGCGAGAAGGAACTCCGGGCATTGATGAATCGCAAATTGCTTCCTAATTTGAAATCCTTGAGGTTGGATTTTTGTAAACATTGTGTACATGGAAAATATTGTAAACATAAATTTAAAACTAGAAGTCATAATAGTAAAGAAATTTTGGACTATATTCTTTCTGATCTTTGGGGACCATCTCCTACTGTATCTTATGGAGGTGCATTATACTTCGTAACATTTAATGATGATTTCTCCAGGAAATTTTTGGTCTATATGTTGAAAAGAAAATCTGATGTATTTAATGTTTTTAAACAATTTAAAACTATGGTGGAAAAGAAAACAAAAAAATAAATTAAATGTTTAAGAACTGACAATTATAGTGAATTTACTTCATTAGAATTTGAACAATATTGTAAGAATGAAGGGATTGTTAGACATAAAACTGTTGTCTATACTCCTTAGCAAAATGGCGTTGTTGAATGTATGAATCAGACTCTTATGGAAAGAGCCAAAAGCATCATAAGAAATGCTAACCTTCAGAAGGAGTTATGGGAATAAGCAATATCTACTGCTTGTTATTTGGTAAACAAATCACCTTCAGATGCCATTAATTGTAAAATTCTTGAAGAAGTTTGGTCGGGTCAGTCTTGTGATTATTCACATTTAAGAAGTTTTGGTTGTGTTTCCTATGCTCTTATTCCAAATAATCAACGTTCAAAGTTAGACCCAAAAGAAAAATGTTATGTGTTTGTTGGGTGTCACTATGCAGTGAAAGGATACAGGTTATGGGGTTCTTCTTCATGGAAAATAGTCATTAGTAGAGATGTAACATTTGATGAATCTTCTCTTCTAAAATCAAATGTTGTAAAATTTGAACAAGAACATGTATCACTTAATCAACAAATTCAGATGGAGGATAAACCTTTTTCAGAAAGTCAAAAGGAATGAGAGACTTCTGAAGAAAAGGTTAAGAAGATGCAAAACTTAGGAACCAGTTCAACAACCAATAACTCTAAGGAGGTCTACAAGGGAGAGAAGAACACCCAAAATGTATGAAGATTTTTCTTCATCTATTGCATTGATTATTGAATATGGAGAACCTTCTTGTTATCAGTAATAAGTGGATAATGTATATAGTGAAAATTGGAAAAGAGTTATGGATGAAGAAATGGATTCCTTGGCCAAGAACAAAAATAGGGATATTGTAGAACTTCCTGAAGGGAGATGTGTTTTCGGATGCAAATGGGTCTTCAAATTGAAGCACAATGTTGATGGAAGTATCAAACGTTATAAGGCAAGGTTGGTAGAAAAAGGGTATTCTCAAGTTGAAGGAATGACTTCCATGATATTTTTTCACCAGTCATAAAACTTGTTTCTATTTGAATTGTGTTAGCCCTAACTGCATTACTTGATCTTGAGTTAGAACAGTTAGATGTAAAAAAAAAAATTCTTCATGGAGATTTGGATGAAGATATTTATATGGAACAACTAGAAGGTTTCGTACAAGGTTGCAACAAAAGGTTAGTTTGCAAGCTCGGGATATCATTATATGGCTTGAGGTAGTCTCCCAGGTAATGGTACAAGAAGTTTGACTCCTTCATGGTGAGCCAAAACTTTACTAGAAGTGAGTATGATCATTTTGTGTACTTGAAAAGTTTCAATTGCATATTCATGATCTTGGTCTTGTATGTTGACAATATGCTTATTGCGAGCAAAAGCATGGAAGAGATCAACAAGTTAAAGGCTCAACTTTCTAAGACGTTTGATATGAAGGATATTGGAGCGGAAAAAAATATCTTGGGCATGGAGATACACAGAGACAGAAAAAATGGAAATATTTGGTTATCACAACAGAAGTGTGTGGAGAAAGTACTTGAAAAGTTTGGTATGAACAATCTGAAACCTGTTAATGTTCCACTAGCTTCCCACTTTAAGATTTCTCTAGTTTTGAGTCCTAGAACTAATGAAGAAAAGAATAATATGTCTCATGTACCATATGAAAATTCAGTAGGAAATTTAATGTATGTGATGGTATCTACAAGACCTGACATTTCACATGAAGTTGGAGTTTTCAGCAGGTTCATGGCAAATCCAGGAGAATAACATTGGCGAGCAGTGAAATGGGTGGTTCGGTATTTGAGAGGAAAAAGTGACCATTATATCATCTATAATGGTAGTGAAGGTTTAATATGCGGATATGTGGATGTTGATTATGCAGGTGATTTGGACAAGAGGAGATCTACTAGAGGATATGTCTTTACTCTTGCAGGTGGAGACATTAGTTGGATGTCAAAGCTTCAAGAAACAACTACTTTGTCTACTAATAAAGTAGAGTATGTAGATGCTTCATATGCCTATAAAGAGGCAATCTAGTTGAAAGGTCTACTTGATGAGATTGGAAGAAATGAGGAGAAAGTGAATGTGTTCTATGACAGTTAGAGTGTTATTCATTTGGCAATAAATCTAGCTTATCACAGCAAGACTAAGCACATTGATGTAAGGTACCATTTTGTGAGACATGTGATCGATGGCAGAAAAGTAGCTCTTAAGAAGGTTCCTACACAAGAGAATCGTGAAGACATATTCACGAAGCCAGTTTCAGTAGAGAAGTTTCGATGGTGTTTGGCTTCTCTTGGCTTGCATAAGAGATGATGAATGGACATGTGCAAGGGATTAGGAAAATTGTTGTCAAGGTGGAGATTGTTAAAAGGATGACAACAACTGAAGTAAATAATATAATTATCTGGGAAAATATATTTTATCGTTTAGTCAGTTTTTATAATGAAAGGAAGTTATGTAACGAAATAACCCATATTAATTAGTGATTACCCGAGAGGTTGTATGTAACTTGGAGAGTCATTTTGAGCAATAAGAATTCCAATCCCTTTCCCCATGGAGGTTTCCTTAACACACTATTAGGGTTTTACCATGTAACTTCTTGTGTTAACTTGTGTGATTTTCAGTTTCTATATTTATGCATTTCTTTCTTGTTTTTGAATGTTAATAACTACAAAATACCAACAATGGGATAAAGGAGGAAACCAAACTCAAAATAATTTAGAAGAATACCACACAAAACATACTAGAGATACAACTCTATCACTTGAATTGGTTGATTTGATTGTTTGAAGCTACATGATTAAATATACTCAAAATTTCTAATATTAGTTATGCTAATAATCGCTCAAACATACATCAATGACACTTCCTAAGTTTAGACTCAATGAAAGCTACAAGAAAATATGAGCTAGTTGGGAGTAATTAAAACATTCCAACACTCCCCCTTAATTATGAACACTATTTCCTATTGGTATAAGTCTTAGCTAGCCTTATAATACTTAAGATCGAGTCAAAAGCTTGTTTTACTTCTTCTTGCTGGTGTAGGTTGTCTTCAAATCTATGTTGTACAAACTTTTTCTTTTTTTATTTTGTTCCAAATTTTATATTGTGTAATTTTTCTTTGAATTCATCTTAAGCTTTATTCTAGTCTTTTTATTCAATATTTCTTTGTCTTCTTTGTTTGATTTTTATTTCACATTTTCCCGTACTTCAACTATTGGTGATTGAACTTTTTTATCAATCACTATAAGATCAAAAGAAGCATCTTTGTTTTCTTTCATCTCCTCTTCCACTACTGCAATAACTTCAACAACGTTGGTGGTTTCCTTAATTTTCTTTGTTCCTTCTATTGTTGTAGTGATTGTAGCTTTTTCATACCAAATTTCATCTCCATCACACTTGGGCTTTGCAATCCTGTCGGCAAGAAATGTTAATTCAACCTCATAGTCAAGTTCAATACTCATTACTAGGTTTATTACACCTATCATTTTCGCTACAAATGTGATTTTAATTTCAGCACTTCAACTTCAATTTCATCTTCCATAAATGTATATGCATGATGGGATTCACTTTTTGTATCATGTTGATACTTTTTTTTTTTTTTTTTCCTGCTTCCATAGGATCTTCCATAACATCTCCAATTACTTTTGTGATATAAAATCTTCTGCTTCTCCCATTAGGAAATTAATTTCATTACCAATTGCATTTAATTGTTGAGTGATATTTCTCTTCCTTTCATTGAATATCATTTCCTTTTGGATGTGGTTGTTACTGCAATCCCGAGAATAATACTATAATCCAAACCTTGTTGAATGAGAAATAATTTTTTTGCATCATTCTTCCTTTTGGCTATAGTTGATCCCTTTGATATTTTGTTATGAACTCATAATTTTCTCGACTTGGGAGTTCTTAAAACCCGTACACAATAATATACCATAACTCATCCATTAATAATATGGTTCTCATTTTAATTGCCCAAAATTCAAATTTTTTACCAGAGAAAATAATATGTTATAGAAAATAAGAACTATTGAAGAAATCAATACTCATTAAATCTTAAGAGAACTCAATCATCTTTTAAAATCAACTATGAAAAAGAAAACCTTTTCTTAAAGGAAATAACCCCCTTTTTTTCTTATGTTTCCTTCTCTTACCCCTTTTTTAACTTGTTTCTCTTTTTTAAAATAAATTTTTTATTTTTCTTTATACTAATTAAAAAAACTTTTAAAAAATATAGTCAGTCACCTTTCTTAATTATTTCTATGCATAGTTTGAAAAACCACACTGAAAATATCTCTAAAACAAATAAGGGGAATACCTATTTTTTAATGAACAACTTTGACCTTAAAATGATATTCTCTCCCAATTAAAAAATCAACTTTTTGTACATGTCATGTGAATACATATGATATGTCATACTACTAAACATTTTCTAATTGTAAATTCTAAGAATATCCTAAAATCCAAAGGTAAGGAACGAGGTCAAACAATTGATGTCACTATTGTGCGTCGAATTCTAGAATATTTCCAAAATCTACAATTAGGATAAGGATAGCCATGTCATACTTGAATACCTTTTAAGAAGATACTTCTTAAAAATATTACTACATTGACCCTATGCCCTCAGCAACAAAGGTGAGTCTTGATGGTGGCAACACAATTACTTAAAAAATGGTGACTCTTGAAGAAAACAACTGCTTCTTAAGAACATAATGGTGGAAATACCCCTTCAACACATAATGGTAGCTTTATTAACATTTTTCAGGACTTGATTATTTCCTTCTCTCAATTCCAACAAACAATGGTGGCTAGTTTTGGAGAGATGATTACACCTCTCAAAACGGAATTGATTCATGTCACCTTCTAAATATGGTCATGGCTTTGTAGGCTCACAACAACAAAAAACTCATATAACCTTAGCTCTGAGCTTTTCTCTTCTACCTTGGATACACTTTGGTTCTCTAGCTTTGATAAACCAAACTAAAAATAACTTAGAAGAATACCACACACAACATACTATAGTTTCTCTCTAGATTTGATAAAACAAACTAAAAATAACTTAGAAGAATAACACATACAACATATTAGAGTTGCTCTCTAGCTTTGATAAACCAAATTAAAAATAACTTAGAAGAATACCACACACAACATATTAAAGTTGCAGACAGAGTTGGAATTTGATGGGAATTTTTCCCTTCAAATACGTTTACAGAAATTTACATGACTGTCTCTTGTCATGTGTTTTGAAGTGTGAAAAATGTGTTTTCAATGGTTTGCTTTTATTAGATTACATTAATAATACCTTATGTCAAGCTCTTGAAGGGCACTTCCACCTAGGCACATTACATCTAGGTCAAGGGTTGTCATAGTATCACTGAATCACCACTCACCTATGAAATTTATCCTATGTTATAGTGTCACTTGTGAAATAATGGAAATGTCATTTTGACCGTAGTCTACACTAGATCTCCAAATGAAATCCACCCTCCATAATTTAAGGAATGTAAATGGATATCATCCCAATCAAATATCATCCTCAAAAATTAATAAATATAGGTTAAGATGCATTACGCTTTAACAAACGTGGTTTTCCTCTCATCATGTTGGCTTATCATGCATATTTATGCTCCCACAATTTTATTCAACCGTGAATTATGTCATACTCCAATTTTAACAATTTACAAAACATATCATTCTCCCATTGTTTGTGGTCTAGTTTGGTGGACTTCACATGAGCATGACAACCTATATCAACTTTATTTTTTATGGACGTTATAGACCATATTTCAAATAAGAAATAATTTGGTGTCATTAATGTTAGGCTAATCTAGGTGGATATTGGTGGCCACCTGCCTATTCCACCTAAACCTCTGACTGGTTTCATTTGTTTCCTTTTTTATTTCAGCATTTACTATTTTTAGCATTTTTTTGGGTCCTGAACTTCCGGAGTAGTTTTGGCCTCCTAAACTACGTTTTTTTGAGGTTTGTGGTAGGCTGCAAATATTGTAGTACTCAGAGAGACCTTTCCAGCAAGGTAACATACGTGCCAAACAACGATAATATGACCAAGTTATGACCTTGGGAAGTTGGCTGCCCAACTAACCCCAATAGGGCCCCACAAACTCTTAGTGTTCCATCTCCTAGGGTTAGGGTTTTGGCTCTTTAGGGTTTTCCCTTATTGTTCAATAATAAATATGCCCTTAAGCCTTATGTAAACATAGTTCAGAGGCATGTAGCTGCCACATATCTTCTCATAGATAAGCTACCATTGCCTAAGCTAGTTTATTTCCATTCTATTTGTAAGCATATTTTGGTATTTTGATATTAATGAAATGAAGTGTTATTTCTACTGCATCTCTATATTTATGGTTATATATGTAATTTTTTTCATTCTTGTTTAAGTTCGGATTAGTGGTATCAGAGTGGTCTACTCTTTCTTTGTTTCTCTTTTCATGTCCCCAACAAGGTTAGTGTATAAGGAGTTAGGGCTCGAACTGGTTGAGCCTTTGCCAAACCAGCCTCGCAAACCTCGATGGCCTCCCATGGCAGAAGAAAATAAAGATGAGGGGGTAGGGGATCCTTTCAAAATATTGCTCAAGGAATCCCTCGAGTGACAAAGGAACACAATGATGGATAACTTTACCTAGATCCTTTGACAACTACCCACTAGCAACACATTTTCATCTAGCAGCGACTCTGGAGGCACCACACATTTTAAGGTACAAGTTAACTTTGATATTCCCATATTTAAGGGCCAGATAGATGCATACTTCATAGATAAATGGTTAAATCTGTTGGAAGGATATTTTTCTTTTCATGACTTTTCTAATCGGGGAAAGTTACTTTTGCACTTCTCAAAATCACCCCACACGTCAAGGAATGGTGGGAAACCTATTGTGAACAAAAGGACAAGAGGGATCCTCACTATTTTCAATCGTACCCACTAGGAATTCTTTCCAAGACGCCATAAAGGAACAACATTACCCTATCAGTATCTATTAAGATAAATACATAAAGTGGACCACACTATGGTAGGGAAGGGACCAAGATGTGTCAGAGTTCACAAATTTTTTCCATACCCTTCGCACAAAGCTGGGTATCAAGGATTCTGAGTGGCATTTGATACTCAAGTACCACGACTATCTACAAAAGTACATCTAGAACACGATGGATTTCCTAGACATCTCCTCGCTCGGAATGAGGTACCAATATGCTGTCAATATTGAGTAGAAGTTTAAATAGAAGAAGTGGGACTTTGGATTTGTGAATTTGAAGTAAGGAAAAGATTCCCTCAAACCACAGAGAAAAGGACAAAGCTAAGCCAGGGCGACCCAGGAAAACCCGCCAAAGCCATAAGAAAATAACAACACCACGAAGACAAAGAAGGACATGGGGAAATGGTGTGAGTTCCATAAGATGTCCACTCACAACACAAGTGAGTGTCGGGCCAAGCAGTCACTAGTGGCTGAGATGAAGGCTTCTGAATCAGATGCATTTTCCGATTCTGATTCATAACCTGATAAGGGGAATGAAAAAGGGAAGCATATCATTTACGTAGAGCACAGTACCATAGTGACCACCACCAAGATCCAGAAGAATGAGCCTGAAGATCCATAGGAGGGGTAATGCCTCTTCCACTCACAGATGTGGGTGAAGGGTTCTCCGCTACAGTTCATTGTCAACAAAAGGAGCCAAAAGAATGTTATTTTAGTAGAGTTCATGAAGCAGTTTGGGCTACTGACTACATCACATCTGAAACCATACACCATCGAGTGGCTTCACCAAGGATGAGATCTTCATGTCAGCCAACAGCGTTGCCTTCCATACAACATCAAGCCCTTCATGGATGAGGTATTGTGTGATGTTTCTCCTCTTGAAGTTTGTGATGTATTATTAGGAAAATCATACTTGTGGAAGTGACATGTTGTATATGAGCCTAGAACTCACTCTATGATTATTACTTTGGGCAATAAGTTGTATAGGATACCATAGGTAGCCCCACCTACTGCCATCTCTTTGATCACTGCAAAGAAATGTAGTAAGATCATTTCCTAGACCTGGATTTTTTTTCCTTATCATTCTCCCTCAAGACAAGAAGAAGGTTGTGGCCACGATTTCTAGACAGGGCTCCTCTGCACAACAACAATAGATGGGCAAGGTTGTGGAGGAGTAAAGGGACATTTTCACTTCACCTACAAGGGTACCTCTGCACTGTCAGGTCGAGCACTCCATCGATCTGACCCCAGGCGCACCGCTACCCCATGGACCGATCTATTGACACTCTGTTATGGATAATGATGAGATCAAGAGGTAGATTTAGGAGTTGTTGCAAAAATGGCACATCAGGCCAAGTTAATCACCTTGTGGGAGCCCAGTTACATTGGTACAAAAGAAGGATGGCACCTGGAGACTTTGTATTGACTATCGAGCGCTACAAGATCACTGTACGGAAGAGGTACCCAATCCCACAGATTTATGACCTTTTAGACCAGCTCAATGGGGCTAAATAATTCAGTAAGATTGACTTGAAGTCCGATTATCACCAAGTTCCTATTGAACCCTCGTTGTGTGGAAGGCTACCTTCAAATCCAAGGAGGGCCTTCTTGAATGGTTGGTCATGCCTTTCAGGTTGACGAATGCCCCCACGACCTTCATGAGATTAATGGACAACATCTTGTGACCCTTTACCAATTCATTCGTGGTGGTTTATTTAGATGACATCTTGATCTTCAACCAGAGTTGGTAAGAGCACCTCCACCATATTCGACAGGTCCTTCAAGCCCTGGGACAACACAACTTGTGTCCCAGTTTGGAGAAATGCACTTTTGTCATGAACCAGGTTCAATATCCATGGTACATCATTGATGAGAAGGGTGTGCATGTGGATCCAACCAAGATACAAGTCATTCGGGATTTGCCATCCCCAACCACTCTAACAGAGCTTCGCATCTTTCTGGGTCTTACCAATTTCTATAACAGGTTTGTGTTGGGGTTCTCTCATATCATTTGGCTTTTAAGTCAAGTCATTAAGGGCGGAGTGAAAGAAAAATAATTTGGTCCGAACTAAAATGGGCCTCCTATGAAAAATGTACAACCAAAATAATATTTATAAGAACCAATAGGATTTAATATGACGATGTCAACCATGGGGGATGGTTCACCATTTTTGGAGTAAAAAAGTAAAAAGATAAAAAAATAATAAACTACTTTTTCAACTTATCTCCCTAAGGTTTTACTTACATTTTGAGTGGGATTACTCGTTCAATGCAAAATTTAATTCCCCATCCAAGGAGTAGCCGTGTTGCATACTTTCGATGGACCCTGCTACAAGAAAAATGAGAAATGCATGAAAAAATGTGATTGCAATTACATTTTTCATGTATTTCTCAATTTTCAGGTAGCAGGTTCTATCAAAAGTATGAAACATGGGTACTCTTAGATGAGGAATCAAATTATGCATCCAACGAGTGTTTCCTCTTGAAATTTGAGTAAACCGATAGGGAGATATGTTGAAAAATACGAGTTGAAAAAAATAGTTTTTTCTTTTTTCCCTCTACAATTTGATGATGTAATCTAATCTTATTTTATTATTTCCACTATTATTTTATAATTTCCATAGAAGGTCCATTTTAGACCTCAAAACTCCCCTAATGGAAGGCGTTTTACGAGTTGAAGCATCACCTCTGCTATGCACCACTGCTCACATTACCAGACATGAAACAACCATTTGAGATTGAGACAGAAGCCTTCGACTACGCTATTGTGCAGTTATTACTCCGCAAGGCCATCTAGTGGCTTACCACAATGAGAAACTTTTAGACATAGTCCAAAAGTATTTGACTTATGACAAAGAAATGTATTCCATTGTGCAAGCCTGTTGTCAATGGAAGCATTACATTATGGGGAAGGAAACAATCGTCCACACAGACCACCAACCCCTGCAGTTCATACAGACACAAGGGAAGTTTCAGAACGATTTCCATTAGAAATGTTCGACATACCTACAATAGTTCCTCTTGAACATACATACAAGAAGGGAAGCACCAATAATGTTGCAAACTTCCTTAGCCAACCACCAGTCATGGTGCTAATCATGGTGCACGACTCCTGTGGGCACGAGACTTCGAGGTGGCTGCATTTTTACAAGGGTGATCCAGAATTTGGTAGCACATACCAAACACTCTTGGAAGGTAAGAAAGTTCCAAAATTTCACCTCTAGGATGCACTGTTATGCCACCTGGGATACATATGTGTTCCTTCAAGTGAGCGTGCCAAGATGATTTGGGAGGCGCACTAGATTCGGGTCGCTAGACATTTTGGAGTAGAGAAAATAGTGGTAGTATTGCAAAAGTACTTTTATTGGCTGAATCTTCGTCAGGATGTTGGGAAGTACATTAGATCCTGCACCACCTATGTCATTGTCAAACCAACCATCAAGAAGCAATGCCTATATACTCCTTTGCCTACTCCTAGTCGACCATGGGAATCCATCTCCATGGATTACATGTCAGGCCTTCCTTCTACTAAGCATGACAATGACTGCGTATTCCTAGTCATCGATAGATTCTCTAAGATGGCCATCATGGCGACCTATAAGAAGAGTATCACAACAGAGGCCGCTATTAAGCTCTTCTTTGAGGAATTGTGGGTAAACTTTTGGATCCCACACTTCATTATCTTATATCAGGAAAGAATATTGTTAAGTGCATTTTGGTCAAGTCTCTGATCGATGCTGGATACCAAACCTACTAAGTCCATGACATTCCACCCCCAAACTAATGGCCAAAGAGAGGTCGTCAACTGGATGATCGTACACATTCTGTGCATGTACAACTCGAAGAATCCATGCACAAGGGATGAAATCCTCCTCTATGTCAAACACAAATACAAAAAAGCTCTCCATAGCTCTACAGACCATAACCCCTTTCAGGTAGGGTTAGGATTTCAGTCATTATGTCCCATTGATGTGGCCATACCATTTGCAACTACTCAGGCAGATTCAACACACATCCAGTCTGAAGGCGACATTGCTAAGAACTTCATTGAGTTCATTCAACACATTTGCTAGCAGGTCCATGATATATTGGATAGAGCTAATGCTAAGTACATGTAGCCCCATGATCAACATCGAGTGCCGCACAATTTCCAAGTGGGCGACAAAGTTTGGCTACATTTTCGAAAGGAGA
The DNA here is from genome assembly GCA_000404065.3 of Pinus taeda. NCBI lineage: Eukaryota > Viridiplantae > Streptophyta > Pinopsida > Pinales > Pinaceae > Pinus > Pinus taeda. The sequence continues at coordinate 5,179 of APFE030881604.1, read as the reverse complement.
GCCTCGCTGGACCAAACCGCAAGCTTTGCCCGCTCTGATATGGGCCATATACCATCATCAACATTGTAGGGTATAATTCCTTCGAGCTCAGCATTCTACCGTTCCTTGGTCTGCACCCAGTGTTCAATGTAGACTGCCTTCAGCCATACTTTACACCTTGCTGGACACATTCTACATTGCAGAACAAATCACACCAATAGAGCTAAAACTTAATTGCATGGAACATGCCACAACTGATCAGATCATGGACACATGGATTACGAACACTCACCAATAGAGGATCTAGCTATATTGATTTGTCAAAGCAGGTCAACTCCCTCACCAAGGCAAGTGGTTCACGAGGGATCAGGTTCAACAGAAATTTCCTCACCTCATGGAGGCTTTGCACGCAATGGGGACCATTACTTCCTAAGGAGGGAGGACTGATCCAGGTGGATATTGGTGGCCACCCACCTATTCCACCTAGACCTCAAGTCGGTTTCATCCGTTTCCTTGTTTATTGCAACATTTACTATTTTTAGTTGTTTTTAGCATCCTGAACTTCTAGAGCAGTTTTGTTCCCCTAAATGGTGTTGTTTCGAGGTCCACAAGAGGCCCATAGTCATGGGTAGGCTACTACAAATCCCTTAGTACTCGGAAATACCTTTCCAACAAGGTATCATACGCGCCAAATAGCGATAATATGACCAAGTTATGACCCTTAGAAGTTGGCTGACCAACTAACCCCAGATGGGCTCACAAGCTCTTGGCGTTCCATCTCTTAGGGTTAGGGTTTTGGTTGTTTATGGTTTTCCCTTGTTGTTCAATAATAAATAAGTACTTTAGCCTCATTGTAACATATTTCAAAGGCATGTAGCCACCACATCTCTTCTCAAAGATAAGCTACCATCGCCCAAGCTAGTTTATTTCCATTCTGTTTGTAGGCATATTTCAATATTTTGATATTAGTGAAATGAAGTGTTATTTCTACTACATCTATGTGTTTATGGTTATATCTGTAATTTTTTGTGCTCCTGTTTAAGTTCAGATCATAGGAATTTGTTGACCTGCTTGAGATTTCCATTTCCCACACACGAGATCATTACCTAAAAGCAAAACATATGTTGTTACTCAGACTAACTTCTTCATCTAAGCATCGGTTAACTGTTAGGTCCTTATAATAATAGTGATTCCCCCATTTATATTGTCATTGTAGCCCTTATTATTATTTTTGTGCTCATATTGTCCCCATATTTTTTATGAGCCTCATCATTGGGTAATTATATGGGCCTTAATTGGCCTTAATTCACCTCCTAGCTTAGTCAAGCCAACTATTCTCACAACTTATTGCACACTTTTGATTATATTTTGTTTATGAGATGAGTTAGAGTTGGATATTTTTTCTTTGTGGTCTAATGTGCATGTAATGCATGAATAAAGGATAAAAGCAAGGAACGGTGGCAAAGACCTTGGTAAAAACTCGAATGGGACAAGGGAGAGGAATTATAGGGGATAAGTCCTCCTCATTTACTACACCTCCATTCAAATATTCCTCCATCAGCCCAGAGTGCAAACAACCAAATCGCGAGGACTAGAAAACAACCGAGCAAGTGAAAGTGGCAAAAACCAGTTTATTTTGAGTTGGGAGCTAAGCCTCCCTAATTGGAAGGAAGTCATTGGAGACTTCAGATGTATAAGTAGAGAGGCTTAGGACCTCAGTAGCATTCATATTTTTATTGTAAAAATTTACTTTATTTCTGAGCTGCAAGACTTGTGATAGTTTGTTATGTAATCCATGGTTTTGATAATAAGGATGAGTTCTGTTTTAAGCCAGCACTGAGTTAACTCAGAGGGCTAAAGCTCTTGGGTTAGGGCCCAACCCGATCAACCAAAGATCCTCTTTACTGTACATGTATTCTAGCATAGATTTTTGGTTCTGTCCATTTGCTTACATAGCTGCATTTTCATTACAACAATATAGCATCGATTTCTGGTTCTATTCATTTGCTTAAGTAGCTTCCTGGTTTTCTGTTCATTTTCTTAAGTAGTTGCATTTCCATTACAACAATATAGCATATATTTGCGGTTTAACTGTTCATTTGATTAAGTGGATGCATTCCCATTACAGTAGTGTAGAGTAGATTGGTTGTGCTTTAGTTTACTTCTAGTTGTGCCCTCTTTCAATTAGCAGGTTAGCTAGGAGAAAAATATCACCATAAGGTTGTGCGTAGGTGTCTCGGCCTCACCTCCTCCCTCTGGGATCATGACTTGAGGGAGAGACCCTTCAGCAAACCAAAAAGCATAGGTTTCTGGTTCTCGCATGAGCTTTAGAGTTTTTTGTTTGATGCAGTTACTTGTTTCGTTTCACTGTTGTCATTTTCCCTCACTATTGGTCCACCCTCACCCTCACTAGTCTTTCTGTCGTTTTCATTTGAAACCTCCTTCAGCATGTTCTTCATGCATCATTTCCTCACCATCTGATCCACAAAAAACCTGACCAATCACTGTACGATTCATTAGTTTACCCAACGGCCATCACGTGTGAAGTCTTCCACCTACTTTATGGGCTCTAATCTCCACCGTCAATTTGTCTCTTGATCCAATGAATATCGCGTCACATCAATACTTTATGCACTCCAATCTCCACCGTCGATCTGTCTAGCCTGATCCGTCGGCTATCACGTCACCCGCTCACCAACTAGCTTGGCCAATCTCCACAGCCGATCTATCTAGCCTAATCTGACGGCTATCGCATAATCTTGCGCATATTCTTGCGTGGCCGTTATCCACCCGAGACAATGCAAGAAAAGTGGTTTTCCTGTGCTATGTGTCGCTCAGTTAGGCTAGTTGCGTGAAATTCAGAAATACAGCTTACAACTTTGAGGACATGTGAGAAACTGCTTACCGCCTTCAAAACTCGCTCCATCATTTCCACACGTTTTCTTCCCACGATACGATCTCCGCCATCCATCCTATGATTAATCCTATCTGTCCATCTCTTGACTTAATCTCCATGATAAGATCTTTTCCATTCATCTCCTGTTAATCTTGTTCGTTCATCTATTCACCAAACCGCCCACGATAAGATCTTCGTCATTCATCCTGTTCGTTAACCTTGTTCGCCCATCAATCTACATAACCTCCTGCGATATGATCTCCACCATTCATCTTCCGTTAACCCGACTAATCTAATGGTACTTATGCATTGCTCCTCCCTCACATCCTCCTTTCACCAATTTTGATATATGACTGCTCTTCCGCTTGAAAGCTGATTTAGCTTAGTTTCCTTGCTTACACCTTAGTCTGGTTTTGATACTCTTTACTTCTGCAACTTAGATAGTAGCATTAGGTTAGTGTTGATTTCACAATTTTGTTTAGCATAGTTGTTTAACTGGTTAGCTAGGGTATGTTGTGATTTAGCATTACATGTTGTTTTGTTCATTACTGCAGTAGAGTAGCTCTCCCTTAAAATATATTTGCTCTTCTTCCATCAAAATCAATCTTCTTTTGACCCTATAGATGTCTGGATTGGAACCCTTTGGGTCTCTTGCCAGATGAACAGTGACAATAGGCAAGACCTTCACTTGTACTTGTGCATATAACACAGTCACCTCCAAGTTTTTACGAACCCTAGGTTTATAAGTAAAGTTGGTATCCCTAGGAGTTGCAGCATTCTTGTTGCAATACCTAGGCTCATCACTTTTTGGTGCCGTTTCCAGGGAGGTTTCAAAGAAGAATGTGATTACTACTCGTTTCTTCTATTTCTAGTCTTTAATTTTCTTCCATTAGTTTATTTCTGCAAAAGTAATCTAGTAGCTTCCTTTCTTTCATTTGTCATTATCAGTTTTCCTTTCTGTTCTGCAAGTATAATTTCAATTCAGCAAGTAGTTTCTTTTTGTTAGTGGTTTTCATTCAATCAGCAATTTCATTTTGCAAGTAGTTTTCTTTCTGCCAGTAGTTTTTCATTCAATCAACAATTTCAATTCGGCAAAGTACTTTCTAGCTTTAAAAAAATCTTACAAAAACATTTCCTTTCATGCCTCATAGGAATAGGGATAATTTAGGGAAATTCTTGTCAAATACCCCCACTGCATCCAACAGTCAACCTTCTCTCTTCTTCGGTGACTGTGAATTGGAAGACCCTTTAGGTGAGCAACCTTACATATTTGAAGAACCTACAGGGGAAGAAGAAGAGAAAGAACCCATTCCTACTCAACCAATGGATAAAAATCGAAATGGCAGAGGGAATAGAGAGAGACTTGAGGGTGCCTTCCCCATTAGGGAAACCAATGGGGACACTAAGATGAAGAATATAAGCCCCTCTTTTCTACTTCATTTCCATGGCCTGACCACAGAGGACCCTGACACTTTCCTATTTGAGTTTGTTGTTATATGTCGAACCTATGAATATATAGATGATGAGAAAAAGTTAAAAATGTTTCCATCTACCCTTAAGGATGCAGCATTGCGTTGGTTCATGGGTTTACCTGGAGATAGCATCACAAATTGGGCTCAAATGCAACATGATTTTAACAAAAAATATAGGGACTACTGTAGGTCAAAGGATACTAAAGAATAAATTTTTAGGATGACCAAAGGCCAAGATGAATCCTTAGAAGACTATGAAGAAAGATTCCAACTCAGTTACAAAAGGGCTAGGTGCACACTTGACCCTGAGTCACTAAAGCTGGTTCTGCTTAGAGGAGTAAGGGAGGATCTTCTAGATACCTTACATATGTTAGCAGGAGGAGATATCTACAAATTACCCTATGAGGATATTAAGACTATCTTTAGAAACCATTCTAGGGTAGCCAACACTACAAGAAAAAAGGACGTTGGTGAGGGGCGAAAAATGTCACCATAAGCTCATTGCTGACGATCAAAAGAGCCTTCGTCACCAAAAACTGAACATCACCAAAAGTGGCGTCGCCAAAAGTATGGGTGTTGTAGTGACATTCAAAGTCCGTCACCAATAATGATTTATAATGACGGATAGTGACCGTCACCATTTCATATGAGAAATGGTGACGGACCATAGCCTCCGTCACCAAAAATTGAACGTCACCAAAGGTGGCATCACCAAAAGTATAGGTGTTGTAGTGACATTCAAAGTCCATCACCAATAATGATTTATAATGACAGATAGTGACTGTCACCATTTCATATGAGTAATGGTGACGGACCATAGCCTCCGTCACAA